>CAUYRH010159658.1:0-71778 GCA_963574655.1 Perodicticus potto | reverse complement strand
ATACACCTGAGCTGGCAGATTCGAATCCAGCCCGGGCCCGCCAAACAACAATGACGGCCGGGCATTGTGGCGGGTGCCTGTAGTCCCAGCTACTTGGGAGGTGGAGGCAAGAGACTCGCTTGAGCCCAGGAGTTGGAGGTTACTGTGAGCTGTGATGCCATGGCACTCTATCCAGGGTGACAGCTTGAGGCTCTGTCTCAAAAAAAAAAAAAAAAAAAAAACTTACATCATGCCTGACATTCTGTCTCAAAGCCTAGATCACCCAGCAGCCTGTGAGCTCTGAGCCTGTTCAGTGTGTGGATCTCTGAGTCAATCAGAATGCCCAAGGGCCTCTAGGGGGAGAAAGTGGAACCATCCCCATGCACAGATCTGCGGACTGGGACCCACAGAGACCAATTTTCTCAATGAGGCTGCATAGCCAGGAAACCACAGTGCCTATGCTGTGGGTGGCCCAGTGGCACCCAGCTCCTGGGGTTCAACAAACTGAGTAGACCATCAGTGTCACCTCGCCCAACCTCCTCTCCCCTGACTCCTCCATAGCGCTGAGCCTGCTCCAGGTGGGTGTGCTGGCGGGGCAGCCGGCAGGGCTAAGTTCTCTGGGAGAGCTGAGTGAGCCCCGCCCTGGAGGCTGTACAAACAGGGCCTCAGAGACACTCCCCTGGGTTCAAATCCTGAGTCCACCCAGGCAAGTCACCTAACCTCTCTGAGCCTCAGGGCTGTCATCTGTAAAATGGAGGAAATCACATCCACTTCATGGGGCGATTGTGAGGGTCACGTGAGATGAGGTGTGTAAAAACATAGAGCGGGACCTTAATAAACATTTGTTCTCTTCACCTCCCATTTGTCCCATCTTTACTCCTGGTGTTGTTTTCTAATCATTTTTATGAAAGGAAAAAGAAGTTTCCATTTTACGGGAGCAGTGCCTTCTCTTAGGCTGCTGTGGACAGAAGCATTATATATGGTCCCATCTGCCCACAAGGAAACCCTTATGACACACCCCTGTCCCGGACTTGCTCCCAGCTTATATCAGCTGCATTCATTCCTGAGGGAGCTTCCCAGCACTGGCACGATGTGGACACGACGTGGTGGCTTCTGCCAAAATGCCCTCCCACCTGGCTCCTCACCATCACTCCTCAGGAGCAGGGACAAGTGTCTGGCAAAACCACACACCAAGTCTGGCCCAGAGCAGGAGGGGCGGAAACCACAGGCCCAGGTGCGAAGGAACTTGTGTGATTCCAAGGCCACTGGGCTCTTGGAAGAAACAACCAAGGCAAAGCCCACCACCGACCAGCCCAGAGAAGAGCCCTGGGTGCTAGCCCTGCCCCACGTTGACTCCACCACCTCTGATGAGTTGTAATCCCACCTTCTGATGAGGAGGTCACTGCTGTAAGCCATACAGCTAAATAACCAAGAACTAAACCCAGGTTTGTGGGGAAAGCCTTGCTCCTCCAGGAAGAAGGGGGCAAAACCTCTCCTGGTTGAGGAGAGATGCCCTTGGGCCTCTGAGGACATAGACCCTGTGCACTCCTGGGACCCAGAGCAGGGTCTGCCACACAGTCAGGATATGTTTTGGGAACAGAGGCAGGAGAAAGAGAAAGAGACAAAAGACTAAAACACAGGACTCCTGCATTCCAGCCACACCGCTGCCATTTACCACATTGAGTGGTCTTGGAAAAGCCATATGACTTCCAAGAGAGGTAGGGTCCTCTAAAGAAGAAGATAGTCCCTGCCCTGCCCTTCTCACAGGGGTGGGAGCCCTGTGCAGGGCCCAAGTCCACCTGCTGGTCCATGGGCCTTGGCCATTCAGGACAAGTGTGGTGCCACCCAAACCACCCGCTGCTCCCAGGAGGACCCTAGGTCTCCCTTCAAGGCCATGAAGCTCTGGCTCCCTACAAAGACAGTGGCCCACCTCAAGCAACATGCCTACCCTGAGCCCTCGCCATGGGAGAAGGTGCACTCCCACGTGAGAGCTATCCCAGGAGCCAACATCTTTCCCGCTGGAAATTGGAAAAGACAGCAAATAGCTAACCCCCAATATATTAAAATCAGAAGGACCCTGCTGGTGGGGCCTACTCAGGCATAGGGCGAGGGGGCTGCCACTTGGGGACAGCTACTCACCAGCCATTCTGAAGTCTTTCCCTCCAGGGAAGTGAATGCCATTATCCCCATTTACAAATGTGGAAACTGAGGCTCAGAGAGCTTGAGTCACAGCCCTGAAGATAAAGCAGCAGTGGGGGTCAGAATGAGCACCCACAGGGCTCTCTTGGGCTCAAAGCACCTCCTAGTCAGTAAGGAGGGGAGCTCAGAGGGCCTCCTTGCCAGTGGCCCTGGGCAAGGCACCTGCCTTTATGGGCTTCTCTGTCTTTAGCCCAGAGCTGAACACCAACAGCCATCTCTGCAGACTCAGGCAGGAGGGCACCCATGAGCTCCCAGGGGCAGCACCAGCCCAGTCAGCCCAGTGAGCCACATCCTTCAAGCAACTTCCCTGTTCATTTGACATGAAGCACCACTCCTGTCCTTTAAGAAAAATGCCCTGCCAGCCGACTCAAAAATAACAGATGCCAATTTGCATATTATTTCACACATCATTTGCATGTTGTTCATTTAGTATCACCAAGGCTTTGCTCAGAATACAACTCCAGTTACCCTGCAACCAGGCCTTGTGAGAAGAAAAAAACAGTTTCCATGCAAGGCCCTCCCTGGTCCCCAGCAGGTCCCTCCTGTGCCCAGCTGCCCCAGTGCCCCTTGGCACCTGCTGGGACCATCACCAACTGCTGCAGCCCTGGCGATCCAAGGGGTGAAAAAGACAGAAAGAACATTTTGAATTCTAGGAAGCACCCTGCCTCCAGTCTTGTCCTCCTAACGACACTCAGGCAAGCTGCGGGACTCCCCCCACCCCTCCCAACCCCCATCTGTCCCAGGCTGGCTCCTGGGTGGCCCCCCCTGCAGCCCCACCTCTCAGCCCTTTCTGCTGCATCATCATGTGCCCCGACCTTTCTCCAGGCCTCTCAGCCTCTGGCCTGGCCCCACGGTTTTATTTTTGTACTCTCTCCACCTGTCCGATTTGCATGTCCACACCCAATTAGCTATGCCCAGGCCTCAGACTGCTGACTCTGAGTGTACAATAACTGGCCCTGTGGATTAAGAAAGCTCCAGAAACCCAGCCCAGGCCAGCACGACAGCCCTGACTCCCCAGGGCAGCTACTTCCCTCTCACTTACACAGAATCACCCACTGAGAACTCCCCAGAAACAAGACTAGGTAGCATGTCACTTGAGGTGAGAACACTTGTCTCAGGAGCCAAGGCACGTTCCTCATGTGCTGTCCTAGCAAGGATACCCTCTCCACGGCAGCCTGCAGAGTGGGGAGGGGTGTCGCACATGCCCTTCCCTCCAGGCTCAGTCCCCAGTGGCATCTCCTAACAGCCACTCTAACAAAAGCCACAGTGGATAGTGGTGCCTTTGCCAGGTGCTGGCAGCAGGCAGAGGCTATGGTTCCCTCTTAACAGGATCCAGGGTGTGAGCTCCCCGAAGACCCACCACTGACATACTGCCAAGTCAGCATCTGAACCCAGACCCCAGGTCCCTCCCTGTCACATCAGGCTGCCTGTGTCACTCAAGGCCACCTCTAGGGAGGGAATAGGGAATAGTATTCACTGAACCTGTGCCCTCGATGTGGGCATCTCCCTCCCTCCTGGTACCTCTCAGGATTCAACAGGCCCTTCTTGCCTCCCCACTGGCCCTGTGTGCACCCACAGCAAGACCTCAAGCTCCCTGGATGCCCAGCCCTGCTCCTTATACACTTTGCCAGGCTCCCAGCCTGGCTCGTCTAATTCCTCAGGGGCAGTCCCACCTCCTGCAGAGAGCGTCCCCAGTGTCCCTAGTCTGAGTCACCAAATCCCCCCTAGGTGCTCCAAGACAGTACCACGCTGTTTGGGCACATGCCTCATGCCCAACAAAAATGTGAGTTTGAAGACGAATTGCTCATCTTTGCCAGGGAGCATGATCTGGAAGCAGGTTACAGAAGCCTGGAGCAGGAAAGGAGTTCCAGTCTGACTTCTCAGCTGGAGAAACAGGGCCCCAGAGAGGTGACAGGGCTCAGCAAGGATCCCACACTCAGCCAGAAGCAGGAGGGAGAAGCAGCTCCTCAGAACTCCCCAGCAAACAGCACTTTCCTCAGCAGGAGAAAATGGGACTCAGAAGAGAAACTCTAGAACAAGAGTGGAAAAGCCTCTAGAGTCCTCTCACTCAGTCCCCCGAAGAGCCTAGAGGTCGGGTCGGAAGAGGGACACCAGCCAAGGTCTCCTTCCAAAACTGTCTATTGCTGAGACGGGAAGTCACTCAACCCCATGACTGCCTGTAGGGAGCCATAAAACTCTGCCAACTGGGTTTCTCATCTGCAAACACACCCAGCGGTGAGGAGTCCTAGAGCCAGCAGGCAAGAAAGTGCCCGTGCAGTGTCCCTCCAGCATGTAGCCAGGGAGGAGGATGGAGCCGAAAGTAAGACAGCGTGACAGGCGGGAGGACTTGTGGAAGTGTGGCCAGCTCTGGGACCCTCCTGGCTCCTGGGATGGAGGTGGGGGCTGGGGCTACGGCAGGAGCCCATGATGGGCTCAGCTCTCATTTTCTCTGAGGTGTCCACCCTATCCCCACAGCCTGTCTAGCTACCTGACAGCGGTATCACCCCAGCAAGGAGGCATCTCAAGGGGTGTCCAGGGCCTGAACCCAGGCCACCCCAAGGGACCCACCCTCAAACACAAACACTATTGTCTCTGTGTGCTGGCCTCCCCACCCTCCATTAAGCCCTTCCTGCCCAAATCTGGGTAAAATTCCCCCCATCCCAACATTTTGCATCATGGGTGTCAGCCCCATAAAGTTGATTTGTTTCTTTTAAGAATAGAAGCAGGCCAGTACAGTGGCTCCCGCCTGTAATCCTAGCACTCCGGGAGGCCAACGTGGGTGGATTGCTTGAGCTCAGGAGTTCGAGATCAGCCTGAGAAAGAGTGAGAAACCTGCTGCCCCATCACTAAAAATAAAAAATAGCTGAGTGTTGTGGTGGGTAGCTGTACTCTCAGCTACTCGGTAAGCTGAGGCAAGAAGATCACTTGACCCCAGGAGTTTGAGGTTGTTGTGAGCTATAACGCCCCAGCACTCTGCCGAGGATAACAAAGTGAGACTCTGCCTCAAAAAAAAAAAAAAGAAAGAAAGAAAAGAAAAGAAAAAAGAATAGAAGCAGTTTATCCAGCAGCAGCAGGCAAGGGAAAGGGTGTGGACTTGAGAATCCTGCAGGCCTGGGTTCTGCCCACAGTGCTACCAACAACAGCAGCAACTCCTGACCACGGGGCCCTGACTGCCACCCATGTCCAGGGTCCCAGGTGCAAATAAGTCATGTGCTCACACACGACCCCTGCCTTCCCTCTCTGTTGCCCAGCAATGTCCAGAGGCCCAGCACAGAGCTGGGCACAAGGACAGAGCAGTATGGGTGGCACCTGTGGTTCAAGGAGTAGGGCACCGGCCCCATATACCAGAGGTGGCGGGTTCAAACCCGGCCCCAGCCAAAAAAAAGGACAGAGCAGTGTGGTGCCTACCCTGCCTCCCTACAGACCCCAGCTGAGCTTCTGCAGGTGGAATGCCAGGGTGGGGAGAACCTGAAAACCCATGGCCTCCTCCCAGCTTCCTCACCAGAAGAAAAGGTGCTAGAATTTTCCACCCTACAGCTCCTGAGAACAGCACAATCTCAAAATTCCCCACCCTCACTACTTGAATAGGGGACTTTCTTTCTCACTCTCCCTTTGGGATTCTAAAAGAAAAAGAAAGAAAAATAGCTACAAATGAAGGTGCCAGCCTGCCTGTCACCAAGCTGAGTCAATGGCATTTTATCAATATGTAGCCGCCCTCACCCCACAAACACACTCACTCTCTACCCCAAATGTGCTTTGCAAATAACTGCAACAAAACCAAAGCTCCATTCTGACTTTGCATTTCCATCCAGGCCTTAGCTTCACTATAGAGGTTAGTCAAATGTCCTTTTATCTTGATTTTCTTTACCTTATATTTTTTAAAGCAGGTCTTTTGACTATGGTCTCACAAATATCCCTTCCTGAAAGCTCAATAAGAGAAATACAAGGCCATCAGATAGCTTTCTAATGAGTCTGTGAGGGAGGTAAAGGCCCAGCCATTATGCCAGGTGCCCAGCAGCACTGCCTGTGGAGCAGGGAAGTCACTTGTGCCATGGAGTCTCCCCCGGGACAGTTATAAATAGTGTGATGACACTCAAAGGCTAAGTACTTACCAAAAGTTAGCTGTCCACCCTGTGGGTTACAAATGTTTGACTCATTTGCAGACTGTCCACAATGATTATAAATAAAGTCACCACTCCCAGGGGTGGGGGTAGAAGGGCCCGCTGCCAACACTTGTTCTCCCCCAGGGACATACTCAGTGTGACTTGTGAAGATAAAATGTGTGTCTTGGGCCCTTAGCAGCTGGCTCTGAGGTTCCTGCCTGTAGCCAAACTGTTTAACACATTCTGCTGCCCTCTGCAAATCTGTCCTGCAGGTCGTCCGGGGGGAAGGAGGGTCCCACAGAAAGGGGATCTGTCCTATCTCTACTTTCCCATTATGCTTGAAACCACTGACACTAGTGCCCTGACACCTCCTCCAAAACATCAGGATATCCTCTGACCGCTGACAGCCTGTCCTAGAGCAACATAGGGTCTCAGCACAAGGTGCACAGACAGCTGCCCAGCCTAGCACAGAGGGGGCAGAGAGCAGAAGCAGGGCCAGTGATGCCGCTCAGTCACCTGGCCTGGAGGCTGCAGGTGGACTCACTGACCTCTCTGAGGTCAGCAAAGAGAGAGCCAGCATGTTGGCCTAAGGGACACCATTCTCTTTGAAGGGTTAATGACCAAGGGGACCAGGCTTCCTGGGGCAAGCAGAGAAGCCTGCACTATCAGGGTGGCCTGAAGGTGATCTGAAGAAGGAAGATAATGAGCGGTAAGAAAATATGGATGTGGACAGGGTAACCAGCAGGTGCCTTCCCAGTGACCTCTTTCTGTGGCCTGGGTTATTCCCCCAACAAGGCCCACAGGGTCGGCAGGGAGAAGCAGAGGAGCAGGAAGTCAGTGGGTCCGGCAGGATCTGGGCATGCAGGGCAGAGGACAGGCTCAGCCTGGGAGGTGAAACTCCAGCCAGTTTCAAGGCTGGGGTAGAGGTGTGTCTGAGCCACCCTGGGGCACCAGTGTTTCCAGCCTCCCTGAAGCCACCCACAGCCCAATGCCTGGGGTCCCTGAGTAACAAGGCCCACTGGTGACTTGCCAGCTAGACAGAGGCACCAATTCAGCTGCCAACATGATGGCAGGGAGGGGGTGATAAAGTCCAAGCCTGGGGAGGAGGGGAGGGCAGGCAGACCTGGAGCCCTAACTCTCAGCACCAGTGAAGAGAGCACAGCAGGTGACCTCAGGCTACACCTGAGGGCCGAGTGTGCCCCAAACCAGCTCTCACAGAACTCCAAGAACAACTACCCAGACCATCATTTCTCTGACCTTGACAGGCAGACAGACAAAGTCGCCAGGATTTCTCTATAGAGTCTCTAAACCCAGTCCTTGTCATGGTGTCTGAGCCTTCAGAGGGTAAATCTGCATTTAAAAAAAAAATGAAAAAAATTCTGGACTTCTTTTCTCACTCAGTTCGAGCCTATTGGGGCCACCTCAGGCATCTCTGCAGTCGGTCTCTGGCCTGGCCTAGTCTCACAGTTAAGCAGCTCCCCTTTTACCTGGGCTGCCTGCCCCAGTGCAGGATGATGCCTCCAGCAGAGTTTCCTCCCTCCTCCCACCACCAATGCCTTTGTAAGGGTGGGAGCCGAGATGTTCTGTCCCCCTTGCTCAACCTCTGCATTGGCTGCACCTGCGTTAATTCTGAATATGTTCAGGGTACATGTATGTTCCTTTTCAAGAGATCCAGGCCTCTCTGGTGAGTTCCTTCCCCAGTAACAAATACCAGCCAAAGCCAGGTAAACAGGAAGGTCACAACCCCATGGAAAAAAGGCAGGGAGTTCAGAAAGCAGCAGCTCAGGCACAAGGTTAGTAAATCTTTAGTCACTTCAATCATCAGCTCAGCTGCCAACATGATGGCAGGGAGGGGGTGATGAAGTCCAAGCCTGGGAAGGAGGGGAGGGCAGGCAGGCCCCAGCCCTAACTCTGGGGGTGGAAAGTGTATTCCCTCCCAAGAGCATTTGAGTGGGAACTGCCACCATCAGGGCAGAATTACCCAATCTGACTAGGGTCCCTGAGGTCATCCTGTCCATCCACCAGCCTCCGGATGGGTCAGCAAAGCAACTAGACACACAAAGCTCTCCAGCAAAAGAGAGTGCCACCCATCCCTCCCCAGGGTCCAGAGAATGTTTCCGAGGTCTTCTAGGTGGTAACTCTTCCTTCAGAGCCAAACCCTCTTGCTGTGCACAGATCGAGTCCATTTCCTCCATAAGACTAGGAAACTGATATGCACATCCCCACCCCAGATCCATGTTTAAAGGTGGGGGACATCAGACCCAGTCCCTTCTCCAGAGCTTCTTCCCTTCAAGATACTTCTCACTTCATTGATAAGTTTTAGTTCCCCATCTGCTAGGGCTCCAACTATTTCTAGAATCAGAGATAGATAAAAGAAAAAAAAGACATCTCTTTTCCTCTTATCATCATCATCTTCAATTACACAGTCACACCTTATCGAGCAGGCACTATATTGAGTACCTTACACTTACCTAAGTTACTTCTCCCCACCTGATAGCAGGAAAACTGGGCTGACAAAAGCTATATGACCTTCGGTATCAATCTCTGGTATTTAAAGCAAAGAAAAAAACCTACATGACTTGTCCAAGATCACACAACTGGAAGTGGCAAAGCAGGGATTCCAATTTTTATCTAGTTTTTTTTTTTTTTAATGGTCCTATTTGCCTCCAGGAGAGAAAGGAATATCCATCTTGGCTCTGCTGTGTCCACAGGACCTGGCACATAGGAGACACCCAGAAAACACTTGTCCTATAAATGACTCAAAACATAGACAGACAAATGGAAGGACAGGTGGGAAGATAGGCATGTCACAACAAGCTCTCTTATCACAATGCCAACCCCAAGGTGCACCAGAAGTGGCCACCTCACCAGTGAAGCAAGCAGACCATTTTCAGCTGCTGCCCCCTCTGTGCTGCCATCAGCTAGAGGGTCACCAACATGGAAATGACAGAAGCCACACACCTCAACCTTAGGTGGTCTCACCCCTCATTCACTGGAAGTCTGCCTTCCTCAGTGCTGGGAAAGCCCCAGCTCCTGAGTTCTCCATCAGGGATGGCACCTGCCCCAGGCAGAGAAGAGGGCCCTTTCCTGTCAGTGATGAGCTTCTCACCACACTAAGACAAATGTGCACAGTCCCTTGACTAGGATCTGTGCATAGCCACTGCCTCAGGAAGAACCCTGGCCATCATGTCACTGAAAGGGAGGCACTGGTGTTGCCCCTCGTCACCCTCCAGCACTTAAGCCTTCATCAGTTTCCCCAGTGAGGAACCTTGGTCCTCCCAGAGGGTGACAGAGAGCCAAGGCAGTGAACAGGGCAGCTGCCAGCCCCTCTCTGGAGTGCCCAGCAGGAGAGGCAATTCTGAGAAGGCAGCGAGCAGACGCAGAGGCTCACTACAGGGATGACTAAGTGAGCTGCGACTCCAGGGGAAACCCTACTCGCTTCTGCTAACAGAGGGGCTCATCATTGAGCTATTTAGACTAAGGCTGCTTCCAGGTGCTGCCCTCGACTGGGGCAGTTCCCTCAGAGCAGGTAGGTCCTTGGAGGACCCTCTGCCTGGAAATCTGGTTTTGGCTGTTAGGGTTGTCTGACAGGCCTGCCCCACCCGTTTCCAGGGCAGGCAAGTCTGCCCACCCTGGGTAAAGAGAGCTGCTGGGAATGGGGGAAATCCGATCAGCACCTCCTAGGTTTTTGCGGCTGGATTTCAGCAAGGAATGTGACAGTCTCACAGCAGCTGTGCCCTGCCTGAAACAAGCTCTATTTGAAACCTCCAACAGCTGAACCCCTCCCAGCTATCTGCCAGCCAGTCCAGCTACCCCTGCCCAAAACGACAATAAATAGAGAAATCCAAGCAACAAGCAGGCATATGCATACACGCATATACCCCCCCCAACAAACTGGGGTGAGGGGCATAATGGGGAAAAGCCAGGATCCCCATCTCCAAGCCTGCAGCAGGAGGCCCCTCTGCAAGCATCAGAGGAAACCCACCTTTCTCAATCTCCCTTCCCTGCGGGAGGGAAACCCCCTCCTCCATCTTGGGGCTGGACCGAGGCTGGAGCAGGGGCCGGTGCCTGCTGCTCTCCATCTGGGCGCTCACTCACACATACCCTCATCTTTATTTATCCCAAAAGAAGGAGTTGGGGTGGGAGGGGAGAACTGTGGCTGAGCTGGGGGCGCAGGCACCCAGGGCCCGCCAGGAAGCTCTGTCATCCCATCCCAAGGAGAGGTGTTCCCCCCAGCCAGTGCCAAGGCAGCGCCCATCTGCTCTGCCCGGGTAACACCTGTAGCCATTTTTATCAGGAGATGTTTATGAAGGAGAAGCTGGTTTATTCTGGGTCCTCATTCCCCAGGGAAAGGGCCACTGGTTTCCTCCACTTATGTTTTCAGTCTGATGCCCTCAGGAGACTCGGGTCACGGGTGGTTTTCTATTTGCCAGAGTCTCTCTAAGAAGAGGGAAATGGAAACTTGAGGAGGGAGGGAGAAGACAAGGAGAGAAGGGACTTGGGCAATGGCACTGGCACGGGATCCCCACCCCCACCCCAGACATTTATTTCTTTTTTATCCTCAGGAAAATGGAGTGGAGCGGGGAGGGGAGGAGAGGGGGAGTCACAGGAACTGGCAAGCACATCAAGGCAGAGTGTAATTAATTGGTGCGTTAAGCTGCTGGGCTCTGCTTTAGTACAGTGAGCCAGGGGGAAGAGGGATTTCTCAGAGGGGATTCTTTAATCCTACCTAACCCAGAGACTGCAAATTAGACACAGTGTATGGAAGGGAGGAATGAATTCTCCTGGGATCAAGGAGGAAAACCATGGGAAGTTGGAGTGTTCAACATAACTAAGCAAATGCCTGTCACGGCCACCACCTCTCTGCCCCTCTCCCTCTCCATCTCATTCTCTCTCTCTCTCTCTCAATCTACATATTCCTTTTGTTCAAGGTATAAAGAGAAACCACAGCCCCTACCTTTGAGTACAAACCCCAAGAGAGCTCGGTCTCTATCACCATAACAACAATTCCAAACATCCCAAAAATCAGAGCATAGTCACTCAGCCGCTTTCTCTTTTCAAATAGGGCCCTCCTGTGTCCCAGCTTATAGCCAATGTTTTGGTTTTTCCGCTTGTTGGCTTTGGGGAAGGTGGTGGTGCTGCTGGCGGTGCCGGCATGCTGGTGGTTGTGGGTGGCGTTGGGGTGGTGCAGCAGGGTCTGGTGGGCATGGTTGTCCTCACGGGAGGAGATGACAATCTCCGGGGGGTTGCCAGGGTTGAAGAGCTGGAGGGCTTGGCCCTCGGGCTCGGCCTCTATGAGGTTCCTTCGAGAGGCGCTGAGGCGGCTGAGGGGCTTCATGACCCCGCCGCTGTACTTGCAAGAGCTCATGGCGATCTCGGTGAAGGGGTTGCTGTCCCGCCGGTGCACCAGGGGGCTGGCCTGCCGGTGCCGGCTACCTCCACCAGGCCCACTTGTGGCTGTGGAACTTGGAGAGTGGCCAAGCAAGTGGTCATTGAGATTGAGCTGGCTGCCTTGCCTGGAGGAAGGGTGGAGGATGGCGGTAGAGTTGGAGGAAGGGGGGGCCCTGAAAGCGGTGGGCGAGGACAGCAGCAAGCCCGGGTGCACGGGCTGGCCCTGGAGCTGGGTGAGCTGAGACAGGGGATGCGGCGGCTGGTGCTGGGGCTGCGGAGGCTGAGGCTGCAGCGAGGGTCCCGGGGGCTGCTGGGGGGCTGCTGGTGGCGCCGGTGGCGGCGGTGGCTGCTGCTGCTCATCCCCAGAGGATGGACAGGGGCACTTGGGGTCTTCATCCAGGTCCCCCACCCCCGAGTCATGGAAGTGCCCAGAAGTGTCCATCCTGGGGTCCGGCGGTACTCCCCGCAGCACAACCCCCCGCCCCAGAGCCACCCGCGCTCCAGAGGCGTCCTCAAGGAAAGCCCGGCGTCCAGCTCCCCGGCAGCTCTCGGCTCCGGTCCTCTCTCTTTGGCTTGCTTCGGTCTCTGGGGCTGCCTGGAGTCCCGATGCTGCCACTCAAGAATGCATCGTACCGGGCAGCAAAGAGGGGCAGGAGGGGGCGTGCAGAAGGGAGGGCAGAGAACTCTGTCTCCGGAGCGTCCCCGGGAGTGCCCGGGGCCGCGCAGCTCCGCTCCTCCCCGGCTCAATAGCTCGGCTGGCCGCCTCCCGCCTCGGCCGGGCCGTGAGCCCCGCCCACCGAACAGCCGCTGCCCCCATTGGCTCGACCGCACTCGCAGCCGCCTCCTGGCTCCGCCCCCGCAGAGGCTCCTCCCGGGGCAGAGCTGCCTCCCCCGGCCGCCCCCAACTCTCGGCCCCGGGCCCCCCACCGGCTCCCCCAGTCCCTGGACACTCCGACCCTGGGCCCCCCTGGCCACCCGCCCTCTCTTGGCTCCAGAAACCCTGGCCCCCCCGGCCCCCAGCCCCCAGTTGCGCGGCGAGCCTGGGAGTTGTCGATCCCGCTCCGCCACTGCGGGGCTGAGCGCTGCCGTCTCTGCTCCGGCAGGTGCGGCCAAATCCCACAAGCCCACGACGATCAGGGATGTGCGCTCACACGGGCGATGGGAGGAGGAACAGCGGGGCTCCTAAGGAGGGGAGCTGTGCGCCACGACAAGGGGGCAGGGAGCTGGGAAGATGAACACCTACTAGTGGCCAGGTCTACGACAGGTTGTTTAGTATGTATTATCCAGATACGTTCTCCAAACAGCGCCCAAGGGGGTGGGGGTTATGTTCTCATTTTGATCTGAAACTGATGCTCACAGATGTTGACGAACAGCATGTCAAGGTCACAGCAGCAGAAGGGTCCACTCCTCCTGAAACCAGGGGGATAAACTCACCTACCAGAGTGCCTGCGACGTGAGTGTAGGTGCTTCTTGTTATTTGTAGCCCGCACACTAACCCTAGGAAAATGATGTCATCATTCTCCTCTTACAGATGAAAGCTGTAAAAAAAGGAACAAGAACAAGAACAAAAGAAGGAAAGGAAAAGGAAGGAGGGAAGAAAGAAAGAGGGGGAAGGAGGGAGGGAAGAAGGAAGGAAGGAAAGAAGACACTCAAGCACAGAAAATAACCTGCCAGGTGTCTCCTGGATTGTATGTAATTAAAGGATTTGAGCTTGCTAGGATTTGAGCTTGGGGCAAGCTGACCCCACAGCTCCTACTCTGTTTCCCAGGGTGCTTTTCCACCATGATGCTCAAGACAAAGTGGTTGTCCATAAATATGTTCAAATTGTGGGAAAGGGTCAAAAAGAAGCTGTTGAGAAAGAGTCGGCCTCTCCAAAGCTGAATGTGTGACACCAAGGCCCCAGTCCCTTCCCCAACAGCAGAGCATAGAGTCATGGAAGCATCTGGCAGAAAGACGAAGACCCCCCCCCCCACGGTTGCTCCCTGCCTGATTTGCCCCATGGGGCCTGGGAGTCAGAGCTGGAAACATCTGCGGGCTTCCCAGGTTCAGAATCATCATCATCAAGTATTTATTAAGCTCCCACTGTGTGCAGAAGGAGTTTCAAAAAAATGGGACAAAGCTGAATTCATTTTCATTTTTAAATGCAGCAGCCTTAGGAGTCAAAGAGGAAGATGCTGTCATGGAATTGCCCAGGCGTGCCTGCGTTTTAAGAGGGAGGCCTCTTCTACTTGGTTTCTGATTCTGCGTTACCCTTTGAGCTCTGTCCAGCTCCCTCTCTAGTGAATAGGGAAGGGTAGGAGACCCATGCATGCACCCACGGGCACACATACACAGAAACATGCATGAAGATGGACATGAATGGGCGCACAGGTGCACAGGTGTGTGCACACATTGGCACATGTACACATATAGTCGTGAGCATCTAAAGCAACTCTCCTAAATGGGGAGCGGGAAATGGCCAGATGTGGGAGGGACCAAGTTCCTGCCAAATAAACCCACTTCACCCTCTGTACATCAGTACTCACCTTTCCACCCCACCCCCCATCAGCCTCTATGATGAGAATAAGCATTACTTTTTTTTTTTTTTATGGTTTTTGGCCGGGGTTTGAACCTGCCACCTCTGGCATATGGGGCCAGCGCCCTACTCCTTTGAGCCACAGGCGCCGCCAGAATAAGCATTACTTTTAACACCAGACACAGCCCACAGATAGGTAAATAATTACAGTTACTCTCACACAATAATCTTGATGATTATTATTATTAGTGATATAGTCATTCCCCACGGCTACAAGTCATAGCACCAGAGCTGAGATACAAGCCTGGGGTCTCATGTTTTCCCATGACCAGGACCCTCAGTACCCCCACCTAACCCTCTCCAGAATCCCCTGCCTTCCCTCCCCTTCCCTCTGTCTTCTTTATTTCCCTCCAACCCCAAACAGAGCCACCTGTTTTGTTCAAGGATCCAGGTCATATGTTCATGGTTAATGATTTTCTTTTTTCTTTTTTTTTTTTTTTTTTTTTGAGACAGTCTCATTTTGTCACCCTTGGTAGAGTGCTGTGGCATCACAGCTCACAACAACCTCCAGCTCTAGGGCTTAGGCAATTCTCTTGCCTCAGTCTCCCGAGTAGCTGGGATTATAAGCATGGTTAATGATTTTCTGATAAATTATCATTAACATTATATATTGGAGTAGAGATACGCTGTTAGTATTGGGTTTTAGTGCCAGATACAGCTTCTGGCCATGAAAAATCTATCTGGGGGGACAGGCTCCAGGCCTGGACATTTCTGTGCCCTGTCTACGCCCATGAGCTGCCTCTGTCTCAGCTGACCTTTCTGGGCCAGCCTCCTCCTACAGTTCTCCTGACCATACTTGGGCAGGGTCCCCAGGGGCCTATCAGAGCAGTCTCACCATCGCAACTGAGGACAAGAAACAGCCTGGTGGAATCCTGACTGCACCAGAGCCAAAGAGAATGGGCTGGAACCTGACCGCTGACGCCACCGAGGCAGCTCACACCCAGGGTAGCGTCATAAGTAGGAGGATGATGTCATGGTTAGTGCTTGGGCTCTAGAGTCAAGTGTCTAGGCTGGAGCCCCTTTTTGCCACATAATGGCCGTGTGACCACAGGCAAGACAATCTGCTGACCTTCAGCTTCTAGCTGCAGGTTGCTGCCCAAATCTCTCAGTGCTGCACTGAGCTGGCCAGAACCGGCTCATAAAACTCAGTCTCTCCCCAACTCCACATTTGGTGATATCATATTGATAGCCTGAAATCAGCCATGGTGGGAGTATCCACACCACAGAAATCAGCAAACACTGTAAATCAGAGCTTATGTTTTGCTGGAGAGGCAGTTGTTAAGCCTTTCCTGGCCGCTAAACATTTCTCAGCGCACCACCGCTTTCTTCTGTGTCATTCTGCACAGCCTGTGCACTCCACCCTCCTCCAGCCACTATCCAGGCCTTTGCTCTCCTTCTTTGTCTCAGCACCACAAGCTCCACTACTTGCTCACTGCGTGACCTTGGGCCAACTGCTCAGCTTCTCCAGCCTTCAGTTCCAATGAGGTAGAATAGGTCAAATACTTTGTAACTCTAAAGTGCCTACAGGTTCATGAATCACCTGGGAGCTGCTCAACCGCAGGGCCTGGTCATGTCAGAGGCACCCTGCCCTACAGAGGCACTGCACCCAGGCATTTTCTTACCATTGCTGAACGTCCAAATGCCCACTGATGAGAAGCCCCCAAAATCATCCCCGACCCCTATCCATGTCTTCACAACAATCCTGAATTGAGACCATCACCAATTTTAAGAGATGAAAAAACTGAGGCATTAGACAGATTTTAAAACATGTCCATAGCTAGGTTCAGTGGCTCACACCTGTAATAATAGCGCTCTGGGAGGCCGAAGCGGGTGGACTGCCTGAGCTCACAGGCTCAAGACCAGCCTGAGCCCCAGAGCGAGACCTTGTCTCTAAAAATAGCCAGGCATTGTGGCGGATGCCTATAGTCCCAGCTACTTGGGAGGCTGAGGCAAGAGATTCGCTTGAGCTCACTAGTTTGAGGTTGCTGTAAGCTATGACACCACCATACTCTGTCCAGAGTGACAAAGTGAGACTCTGTCTCAAAAAAAAAAAAAAATGCCCACAATTACTAATAGTAACAAAACTGGAATCAAACCTGGGCCTGTCCAATTCCAAAACTCAAGCATTTACCATGCATCCTGAAACTCACTCTAAAGGATACAATCTTACGGGCATTTAATAGACATTACCACGTGGCTCACATAGCCACCCCTCAGGAGCTAGTGCTTACATGGTAGGAATAGGTTATACTCACACAAAAAGAAGAATAAGGACCCCCAAGTGTTTTCAAGACAAAAGGAGTTTATCAAGGGCAGGAAATTGTCAGGAGAGACTTCTCGGAGGTGGTGGGCTTAGAGTTACACCTTGAAGGGTGGGCCGCAACTCTGTTCACTGCTTCAAAATGAAAGGCTGGCAACTTGGGCCTTTTCAGTCTGCAAAGACAGAGGCCATAGGGATATGGTGGAGTTTCATACTTCAGAGAGGACAACGAAAGTGAACAAGAACACATTCACCAAACTTGGTAAGGTGGGACACTTTGGCCATACAAACTCCATGTCAGGTGTGTGATCACTTTGTCGCTGCTCTCCCTGCCAGCCTCATTTGTCACCATCTACCTCTTCAGTCCCACCACCACCCACCTCTTATAGTTCCCCCATAAGCCACACTATACCTCCGTGCCTTGGCTCACTCTGTTCCCTCTTCCTGGCACGCCCTTCCCTACATCTTCAGCTTACACATTTCTCTTTGTCCGTCAAGTCATGGCTCAAAGGTCGTCTTTCTGAGAAGCTTCCCCTGAGTTTCCCCAATTCAAATCAGGGGCCTTTTTATATTTTTAGTACCCCATGCTAATACCAGCTCTCTCAGGTAACAGAGCTATTAATTACCTCTTTGTGTGTCCCCTAGACTGTGGCCTCCTGCGGGCAGGGTGGTGTCTTCTTCATTGCTGCATTTGCAGGTCTTCCACAGAGTCTAGCATACAACTGATGCTTAATAAAGATTAATTGAATTGACTGAACTTGAAACGTAGGAGAGGTCATATGAAGGCAAATAAGAGAAGTCAGTACTTTTCAGGACAAATAATAGGCACAGTTTCCCCAACAGTAAAATGAGTGAGTAGATGATTTCTAAAATTATTCACTTTAAAATTCCATGATCTGTGGTCTGTAGAATTTGTTATCCCCAAAAGGTAGAACTTAGTAAAATAAGTTTAAGAAAAGCAATAATTCATGGTTTATATGGCAGTCTTTCCCACAAGCCATGAACTCATTGAGAGCAGAAAAGGGGTCTAGTTTTTCCTGTTTCCCCAGCACCGAGCAAAATGGCTGGTCATGAGTATCATTTACTTGTTAAAATTTTTTTAGATGGATGGATGAATGGAGTTTAGATACAATAACAGATAATTGTGAGTTTTCTAGAAAAGCCAGTAGTATTTGAGGGCTACCCTTAACCCTCTAAAGTTAGTCTCATAGATTAACCACATCCTCCCCCAGATTCTGGCCGGGGTCAGGGACAGCTCTTGGCCTAAAGAGCTCATTAGACCATCCAGCTTCAGTCTAAGAGCTGCTCTTATCTCAGAGCTTTGCTACTGGATTAGCTAATGTTCTGATAGTAAAATACAATCCTCATGTTTGCACAGCACTTTATAGCTTTCCTTCTGCTGTCATGTTAAGACACTTCATTTGCACCTCCTGGCACTCCTGCCCAGGTGTCTGGGCAGGTGCTACTGCTCCATCGTTCCTGCTCTCACCCCAATAATATGAAGTCTAGAAAGTTTTAAGTGGCTCATTCCAGGTCATCAGGTAGTCGTGACTTTGAACCTGGATCTGTCTGTGCTCCTTCCCATTCACTCTGCCTGGTAGGCCTCTCCACCCCACTCCTCACTTGGTGTCTTTTTCTCCCTGAATTTAATTTACATCATGAGCTCCTTGGTGACAGGAGCTTAAGATAAGAATTGTAAAACACACAAAAAAAACACTGCACCTCATTCCACACCCAAATTGTGTGCTGATAAACAAGCGAGTGAGTGAGTTTGTGTGTGAGGGAGAGTTTAGGGCTTGCTCCTAGTTTGGACCACAGGCCACCAGGAATGCCAATTGATAAGTGTAGGTCTCCTATCCAGCCCCTGAGGTGAGGCCTCATATAACAAATACCCACCTAACCCTCCCCAAGCCATGACCCAAGGAGGAAGGCAGGCCTAGAGAACAGCTCTCCCACCAGCCACACACAAGCAACTCAGCCACCCAAGGCCACTGAGGACTCCTCAACCCCACACTGTCTCCTCACATGCCCTGCTTTGCTGGAGAAAAACTGAAACTCTTATACATTGTCTAAGTGTCCCCATAAAGGGATGTACAGCCTGACCCACAACATGTAGAACCTTCACTGAGGGCCTGGTCTGGGCTTATGTGGTTCCAGCAGGCTTGAGGGTAAGATTAGCGTCTCCATTCTACAGAAGAAGCAACTAAGTCAAGTTT
This sequence comes from Perodicticus potto, assembly GCA_963574655.1. NCBI lineage: Eukaryota > Metazoa > Chordata > Mammalia > Primates > Lorisidae > Perodicticus > Perodicticus potto. Next base: position 53,055 of record CAUYRH010159658.1, on the reverse strand, counting down.
CAGAGAAAGTAATTGGCTTGCTGCTCTGTTGTCCACAGATGAGGAAAGAGGCCAAGCCAGGACCCAAACAGTGTCTACCCTGTAGGGTACCCTCTCCACTCTCAGCCACCACCACTTGGCTTCCAGAGAAAGCATCTCACCTGCCTCCCACTCCTGAAACCTCCCAACACAGGAGTGAGGGAAACATCACAAGAGTGGCTCCACGGACACCTATCTGGAAGAGGAATGATGATTCTGCTTCTAAAACCCTGTGGGAGGCCAGGCTGGCCCCAGCATGGAGGAGACAGCACAGCAGCCTGGCAAGTGCACTGGGTACAGTGTCCAGCTGGGAACCCAACCCATCTGGCTTGGGGCTGTTGTTTTGCTGCCACACCACTCTGGACTCTTGAGGCTGGACCCAATAGCCGCCCTGCACAGCTGGTTTGTGAAAACCAAGACACCTTTATAAATGCTTTTCCTGACCCTTCTCTGTGGCTTTGGTGTGGGAACTTGCTGTTCTGGCCAGATGAGTCAGGCCGGATGGGAACATTTATTTATTTGAGGGGGTCAAGGGTCAAATGAAAGGTGTGGACATTGTGTCTGGAAAGAAGTGTGTCTGGAAAGAAGGCAGGGAAATGGGCACAGGGTGCCAACATTCTGTCACTAAGATGCCCAGCAGGGCTCACTAGGAGCTGGTGGGAGAGCTGTTCTCTAGGCCTGCCTTACTCCTTGGAAAACTATGAAGTACTGTCCACTTGGAGGAGTGGACGTGTGCAAGGACCTGCAGCTGAGAGCAGTCCATGCAGCCCCCTGATTGGCCAGGGCTCAGCAACTGACCCTCATCCCTCAGACCCCAAAGTCTGTCTACTTGGGGCTGAGCTTGGAGAGAGACTGTCCCTGACCATCTGGCTGGCAGGTGTGTCCACTCCCAGCCCCAAACAGACTGCTGAGGACAGCAGCTGCCCACTGGACACTCAGCCCCACAGGGCAGGGTCCTGTCTATTTTGTTCACTGCTGAATTCCCAGTGCCTAAAACCAAGCCTGCCCCACAGAGTGTTCTCAATTAAGATTCACTGAATAAATCAGGTTCCTGACCCCAGTCCAGGCTCAGAAAAGAAAACAAACAAACAAAAAATTCTTAACTGTTTCCTAATCCCAAAACAGGCACCTACCATGAAAGGGGCAGCAAGAGCTCCATGGCCCTGGGTGAACCACCTTCCTACAGGGGGGGCAGCGGGTGACCAACAGGCCCTGGACGGTAGTTTGGGCCAGAACCCTCTGCCAGCGGCTCTCCGGACTCCCATCTGCCAGTGGCGCTCAAGAGGATAGGCCGGGGGGTCCACACAGGCTTGGCTAACCCGGATGCGCCCACCTGGGTAGGGCCTCCTGGGCAGGTTTGCGAGGACTGTGGCGGCCTCTGCTGGTGGCGCGTGCGCATAGCTGCGCGCTCCGGGCACCTGGGAGACGCGGAGGGAGACAGCAAACAGAACCTGAATTCGGTTGTCAACTCTTTTGCCTCCTTTCATTGAAGCCTACGAACTGGATCTGATGCCTGTAAATATCAACTTCTGTGAGCATTTTGCAAAGAGGTCCGGGCGGAGTGGCTCACGCCTGTAATCAGAGCCCTCTGGGAGGCCGAGGTGGGAGGATCGCTTGAGCTCACAGGTTTGAGACCAGCCTGAGCAAGAGCAAGACACCGTCTCTAAAAAAATAGCCAGGCATCGTGGATCGTGCCTGTAGTCCCAGCTACTCGGGAGGCTGAGGCAAGAGAATCGCTTGAGCCCAAGAGTTTGAGGTTGCTGTGAGCTATGACGCCACGGCACTCTACCAAGGGCAACAAAGTGAGACTCAGTCTCCAAAAAAAAAAAAAAAAAAATTGCAAAGATAGCTCCGATTTGTGAGGCTTCCTTGGATTTGCCACTGCTGGCGAGGAAGAAACTACATTTGTCGTGTGCACTAGGCAAGGGCACCATTAAGCCTTTAAATAGCTGGACAGGACCTGAGACACCTCGGGACCGTCCCCACCCCTCTACTAGCAAGAGACCTCTCGAGTTGGAAAATGACTTGCCTTAACTCCCGTGAGTTAACCCAGGACCCAAACCGGGTCGCCTCAACGTGTCCTTTCAACTGGCCCATCTCCTGTCGCTCCTGTTGGACAGCCCCTAGCACAGCTCCGCTTGAAGGCGCTCCCACAGAGGAGGAAAGAAGCCCCTCCCCTGCATCACACCCCCCGGGCAGGTCCTCTGTGCCCCACAGTGGGATGTGAGTAATGCAGAAGGGCGGGTGTCTCCTTTGCCTCCCTCCCCTTTGTGCCTTCCATCTCTCCACAAACGTGACAGCAGGAGGGTTGCTATGGACACTGCAGTGGGCTCACCCTCCTCAGTAATAATCTGAAGATGCCTTCCCTGATGGAGTCCAGTCTCTAATTGCCAGACTTCGGACGCAGCAGGATGCTTCTCAGGAGGGACGGGGCAGCTGGAGAGCCCAGGAATTAGATGAGCCAGGGAAGGGACTAGAGTGACAAGATGGAGATCACCGGAAATTGGAAGCAACAAGCTTGGCCTGTGGAGGTAGATTGACAAAACCAATGTTGATTTTGCCAGAATTAGAAAAGCAATAGTGTCTTTCTTAATAGGCTCCACATCAAATCTAACACTAATCACTGCTGCCAGTGTATCTTGGGTAGGAGGCTGTGAGGAGGAGGGGAGGGCAGAGGTCTAGGCCATGTGCGTGAGCAGTGTCTGCAAGGACTGCCCTGATGGCCCTTTTGCTCTGATGTAGGAACAACTACAGGTCCCAGAGCTTTCTGAGCTGGACTCCTGGCCACTCTCCTGCCCTATGGACAGAATTAGCCCAGCTCCCACTGCCACACATGTCCCCTCACTTGTACCCACAGGAAATGAGATCATTATTGCCACTGCTAGTGTCCCCATCAGGGAAACAGGGTGTTCTCCTACCCCATTCATCTCCCACCATATGACCAGAGAACTATCACTCTGATCCTGTCCCAGGAGACCAGAGCTTTTTCTCCACCACTGGGCTCCCTACCATGTTATCAGGGCACTGTCATCTCTTTCATGTGACACCACAGCAGCCCACCTATACCTCAGGCCAGGTCACCAAGACATGAGGCTCCACATGGATGGACATGGGTCCAGTGCAGAGTATCCCAGTCAAAGACCATACACTGGTGGGCAGCAATCAGCTTTGCCTCCAGAGCTCCACCCCTACCCCCCCCCCATTAAAGATGGGGCACTTAGGAATGGTGAACACACGTGTGGTGGCCAGCATGGCCTTCTTGGGAGCCTAATGCCTGATGACTCAAAGTATGGTCATGAGGAGGACAAGGTTAGCTTTGCTCTACCCTGACCACCAGCACAGGAAACCCCCTCCCCACACACATCCACCCTGGAGGAGGCATGAATGGACCAGGGAGGCCCTTCTCCATCCCAAAGACCTTGAGATTGATGTAGACACAGACACATACATACACACACCTGCACACATATGTGTACACGAGTATATCTGTATGGATACATATATACAAGGTCTGACAATTAAGTTCACAAACTTGCCAGCTTGCACTCACGTCGGCAGCACTGTATAAACAGCTCAGGAAAGTTTCATGACCCTGGTATATCAGTGCCCCACAGCAGTGTGCACGTCAATATGTGGTGGTGTCTTTCAGAGTGACATTCATTATGGTTGTTATGTGTTTATGTGTGCCATACAATGATCACTCTGATGGTCATTCTAGGAAAAGAGTTCCAAAATTGCTTTGAAGGTGGGAGGCACCTGTGGCTCAGTGAGTAGGGCGCTGGCCCCCTATACAGAGGGTGGCAGGTTCAAATCTGGCCCTGGCCAAACTGCAACAACAACAACAACAACAAAAAGAAAATTTGCTTCGAAGGGTAGTCTGGGTACTGGAGTTAGTGCATAGCTTCCCAAGGGAAGTACTTCGAAGGTGACCATTGTGATATTCAGCAATGAGGTATGTAGGACTTTTTCTAAGATGAGTTCACAGTAGAACCTGTAAGTTGACTACCCAAGGGACTGTAACAAACTGGTCAACATAAGAAACTAGGCCTACTGTACTGATAGGAACTTGTGTTATATGATGTCCGGTCTGTGAAAATTAGGTCAACTTAAGGAGGTCGTCAGTATGGTGAGGTGATCAGCTATGGAGGTTCTCGTGTGTCTGCGCGCGCGCGAAGAGATTGGGAGAAAGATGGAGGGATCAGATGCTTTTCCCGATCCACTACTGTCTCTCTCTATGAGGCAGTTCTTGTCATCCCACTTTACCAAGAGAAATGGGGACCCAGACAGTCCAGGCACTTACCCAGGATTGCGTGACGGGGTTTTATGCTCCGAGGCCCAGCATCTCATCCCGGCTCTCTTCCCATCATGTGTTTAAAAGTCACACCTCAGAATGGGAATAGATGAAGCTACACGTCTCAGAAAGAATGTGCCAAATATAAGCCATTATTCTAACTGGGGAGTTTTCCCTACAATTTAGAAACTGTGCCTCCACTGATCGTTTCTGAAATTGTGTTCCCTGAGCCGATTTTATGACAAATTGCTGCTCTGGCAATCCCTGTGGCCCACAGTGAGAGCTCCTAGGAGGCCTGGTGAGCACTAATCCTCTTTCTTAGCACAACTTTCTCCTGCAAACCCAGTGATTAAGCCTCCTGGTGGCCCCAGGAACTGGCAAATGTGAGCCCCAGAGGGTAAGAAAGGCCAGGGGCTTCCTCTTTACTTCCTGCCACTTCCCTTAGAGAAACTCCTGAGCCAGCAGAAGTTGGCTGATAGGGGACAGAAGGCTAGAGATGAAAAAGAAAAAAGGATGAGGGTCCTCCCTGGCAGCCCCCAACACCTTATGGCAGCCATTTCCCAGAGCACAAACCATGGCTGTAATCAGTGGGACGTGTCTGCATCTCCCAGTGAAGACCAAGAAAGCTATTAACTGCCCTCGACCAAGGGAGAAGCGTTAGGTTGTCCAGAGGTCTCGGGCCCAGAGACCTCAGCTGATCAAACTTCTACTGTAGAGAGAAAGAACAAGATAGCAAGAAATCCTGAGACCCTTGAACCCCAGATCTGAGAATGTAGGAAACTGATTTGTGTAGCAGGAATTTTCCATAAAAATAGATTGCCAGAAATCTCAGGTTAGACAAGTTCTAACTGGAAAGATCCACGTCCCTCCCCCCATGAAATATTACAGCAGCTGTGAAATGGCCGGCTGCACAGTGCGGGACATGTAGTGGGTACCCCGGGGGTGCTCACTTCCTTCTCTCCTCACCTCCCATCCTTCTTGTATGAAGGTGTTTCACTGACTCAAAAGGGGGCCTGGGTCACAACTCCATAAGTGCTGAATCCAATGAGTACAATAAATCTTTGTCCCACTGCGCCAGAGATGGGTGTGGCAGAGAGGAGACATCCTGTCCCAAAGGAGCATGTGGCATGCAAAGGAGACATGAGCTTAGCTGCTCCCTGGCCAGCTCGGGCAAGGCCCCTGTGAGGAGAGAGCCCAGCACCACTGGCTCTGACTTTCACAAGGAGGATCCTGGAGCCTTCTTGCCTTTGTCCCCTGAAGAGCTTGGAGAAATTGAGGTCAGATCAGAGCCCACTGAAAGGCCACGCTTGGTCCTATAGCCCATGGGGATTTTGGCTGAGGGACAGTGCTCAGCCCCTCTGCTCTGGTGCCTGGCCCTGGCCATTCTGAGTGGGAGCTTTGCCATGTGGTCCACCAGAAGAGAGAGAAGGGAAACGTGCATCCATGTGGCATTTTGTCAGCTGCTCCAGAAAAGTGACAATGGGGGAGGCAGTGGAAGTCAGTGACTCAAAGCAGGTTCGGGAATTATCTGCTGTTTTCAATTATCCACATCCCTCATCACCATGGAGAACTGAGAACTGGGTGTGTTTGCCTCCCCCTCAACGCCGTCGCTGGCATGAGAGACATGATTTGTACTCGGAGCGACTGTGGGTAAAGGACTCAGAACGGCCTCTGTGTAAAATTTCCCCAGCATGGAAATGTCACTGGATACCTCTCTGTGCCTGGCACCTCTTGGTCCCTTTAAAAATAGCTGGAAGATAAACATATCTGAGGAGAGAGCTCACAATTACTGAGCATCTGTGTGGTGCTCAGTACTCATTGTGAGCCAAGGAAACTTCAACCTGGAGAGGTTAAGGGACTTGCCTGTGACTTGTCACAGTGCGAGACAACAAAGCTGGTGCTTCAGCACGGGCCACCTGGCCCCAAGGCTCAGCCTCACCCCACCCTTTCAGTGAGCTCAAACCTCCCTGTACAAGATGGGGGCCCACCTGGGACCTTCCGTCTGTCCTTGCAACTGTTACGATGCTTTCAGTTGCCACCAAAGAAAGCTCAACTCAGGAGAGTTTAAAAACAAAGACATTTGTTATCCCACATACTGAGAACTCAAAAGGTAGAACAGCTCCAAGGGTCATCGGACCTTGCTTCTGTCTGACTTTCTGTTCAACCATCCTCCGAGTGTTGATCACAGGTGGCAGAGCATGTTTGGGCATTCCATCGTCACCCTTCAAAGTCCAGAGACTACAAAGGGAAACTCACCTGTGTGGGTCTCTTTTCAACAATGAAAAAATTGTCCCAGAAGCCCGTAGACTTTCCTTTACATCTCACTGGTCAGAACATGGGTTACACACTCAGCCCTAAACCGGTCCCTGGGAACAGAGCTGGTATTACCATGTGGTCCAGACTGGGGCCTGACCTTCTCTGAAGCAGATTCTGAAGGGTATGGACATGGTAGGGGCTCAAGGAAGAAGGGAGGTGGGGAGTATTGGCTCCTGGACAGGCAAGAGGTCTGAATGCCCCTCATTGTAAGGGTTCTTGTCCCTAGGGCAGCCCCAGTGTGGAGTCTGAGGATATAGGCCAGCCCAATGTCCTTGCAGCTCAGGTAAAAATGGGGCGAGGCACCACCTTACACCAAAATGGCACCCGCTGGCCTCATTATGAGCTTATCTAGAGGACACACATGACCAACTTCATTAGAGAGACTGGGGAAGAAATCTTATTAAAGATTTGTCCTATCACAATACCAAGAAAGCAAAGCCTTTCATGAAACTTAACAGGCAGTGCAGGTGATGGAACAACTACCCAGTGCTGAGGTCTTTCATTTCCTGGAGGAAACCTGATTTCTGTCTGGAAATGTTTTAGCTCAGTAGGGATATATGAGCACCAGAATGAAAGAGCTTTTATATTCTCACACTGTAAATCCAGCCCCTTTAAAGAGACCTTTGTCAAGGGAGGCTGATATCCAATTTGGGAGTCCCACTAACTCAGCCCTCTCTGAACACCCTCAAAGGCAAGTTGGGGCTCCCTCAAAAAGAGGAGGCCAAGGGATGACCTCAAGGTCAGCAAGAGATATGGGAAAGAGATAGAGAGACACTCCAAGAGACCAGAATGACAAAGAAAAACGGTAGAGACTGAGAGAGACAGACAGATGTGCACTAAAGGAGAAAGGAGAGTGGGAAAGAGAAGAAAGGGTAGGAGAAGGAAAAACAGCAGAGCTGGACAGACAAGTGATGCCCAACAATCACTTCTCAAGATTTCTTATTAGCATAAGTATTTAGCAGGTGTGCTCTCCAGCCCCAGGCCCCCGGTTGGAAGCCATCCTTGCCTCATTACGTGTTAATCCCAGGGGTCACACGTGCTCTTCTAGCCCAGCAGGATCCCAGCGTTTCCAGGTCCCGGACCTGGCAGCACTGATGCGTCTAGAGGGCGCTATTCAAAAGACCTTGAACACACATGATGAGTCAAACATGGGGTGAGAAAACAGCCAGGACTCAAAGGAGTTATTCTAACTTTATGAGTTCAGACCTTTGAACCTGATTCCTTCCTCTGATTTCCTGGCTGGAATGAGGACAACAGTCTCTAAACACTTTTTCCATCTTCAGAGCACATGTAGGCATCTCTAAAAATAATTCCCAAAGTAGCATAGGCTTCCCTTTATTTGCTACCTAGAGAACTCCTATTCATCCCTCAAGGCCCTGCCCAAATGATCAGCAGTCCTTCTCTGACTCTCACATCCCCAAACAGGGCAAGCTGCAGAATGGAATCCCAAGCTCCAGGGAAATGTCTGGGGAATGTTATATGTTATTGGCAGGGAAGTATCCTGAGTCTCTGGACTACAAGTACTGTCCTGTAGCCAAGCCATGCCCCAGCTGCACAGTGACTGTCCAGGAATGGTGACAAGACACCATGCATAGTGCTCCCAAGCTCCAGTGTCCCCTTCTCTCTCACCCGCACCCATGTGCCTCTCTCCGCTCTCACCTCTGCAGCCTACTCGGGCAGATGACACACCAAGTAGGAAGCACTCTCACAGGCACTTTGCCCTTGACGTCTGAGGAGCAGCACTGTGCCCTGGCTGCTCAACCAAAAAGCAGGGCAGCAAGCCTAACAGTGGGTTTCCAATCATCCACCCTGCAAACTGGTCTCATGCTGTGCCCAGCCACAGACCTAGAGATGGATGACACGCATGTCCATTCTTAGGGACCTAGAGATGAATGACACGCATGTCCATTCCCCTATGTCCCAAATAGATTTGGTCTGCTTCTCCTTGTCCATTGTCCCCCACCTCAGGCAGAGCCCTGGCATTCTCCCAGAGGACGGGGGCCATCTTTGGCTCCTGCCTCCCCTCACCTTCTGGACCCAGACTCATAAACAGCTCTCAGCATCACCCTCCTTCTCTCTCCACCGCTCTAGCCCAAATTACTACCCAAACACCTCCTCACTGGCCCCACTCCCATCCCTCCAGTCCTTAATTCCATCCTCTATGGCAACAGAGAAATATTTTAAAATACAAATCTGATCATATTGTTTCTTCGCCTAAACCGTAATGGCTTCCCAGAGCTCTCAGAATAAACCCAAAGTCTTCTGTGTGGCTTCCCGCCCCCTGTGCCACCCGTCCTGACTCCCCACCAGCTTCTGCTGCTAGTCACACTGCTCCACTAGTTCCTCAGAGAGTCGCACATCCTCCACTCAGAGCCCTCCCTGTGACAGTCCTCTGCCTAAAATGCCACCAACACTCCCCCCCTCATCTTCTTTACCTGGCTGCCAACTCCTCCTCGTCCCTGGAAGCCAATGTAAGCATCACTTCCACAGGAGAGCTGTCCCTGATTCCTCAGCCAGGGCAGGAGTCTCATCATTTATTCCATTAATACCTTGGGCTTATTGTTTCCTGGCACTGTCTTTGCTGTAATCAGATCATGTGTGTTTAGCCACCAACACCTGGTGTTGTGAGCTGTGATAATCAAATTGCTGGAGTAGAGGCAACGGGGTCCTCCCTGGGAAGCAGGTGAGGGCAGCAAAGACCGAGCTGAGCCCTGGAAGACAAGGACTCATGAGCCAACGATGGGAAGAAGTCGGGAGAGACACACTTAACAAAGAGTAAAAACTCGTTGAGGAAATTGGAAACAATCTCATGTGGTTTGAGTTCACCTGCATGTGAGAGTCTAAGAGATACAGCCAAAGAACCAAAGAGAAGCCAGACTAGAAGGGTCTTACCACCAAGAAAATCCATGGGATAAGGGAATCAAGGGCATAAAAGGATTTTAACCGCAGAGTGACCTTCTCACCAAGTACACTCAGCTACAGCACAGAGAAAGGACAGCACAGGATGAGACAAGGAGACCAGTCTGCAGGGTGCAGTAACCCAGAGAGATGATCAGGGCTCAAACTAGGCATTGAGAAGAGAAAGGAAGGCCTTTGAAGAGGGGAGTGACAGAGCCGGTGGACAACATGGACGTGGGGTCAAGGAAGATAAAGGATGGGTCCCAATCTCCTGCCTTGGCCAACTTGACAGCGGTACATTCGCCAAGGTAAGGAAGGCAGGAGGAAGACAATGTCAGAATGAGATGACGACACAGCACGTACTGGGCATGCTAGGATTTAGGTGGCAGTGGGACAACCAGGTGTATGTGTCCAACAGTACTGAGCCCCAGGAGAGAGGTTGATGGGTTCAGTTCAGCTCAGAAAACATTTATCCAGCAATTGGTGCTCAAAAAAGTCAGTGGCACAGAAGCCTCAGAGGCAGAGATGGACACACATGGTGCTATGGGGACCCAGAACTTGGATCACCTGCCACCTAAAGCTTCCTGGAGAAAGCAATGTCTGATGTGAGTGTTGAAGGATAACGGCATGGCAAGTATAGGAAACACAGAATACATGGAGTTGATGAAGCATGAAGGTACAAGGGGGGAGTAGTGGGAGAAAAGACTGGATAAAGGCCAGGCAGATAAAGGCCAGGTTGCCATGCCAGGAACTTGGAATTTAATCAGAAGTTATTGTGTAACCATTTCAGGGTTTAATCAAAGCATCGACATGATCAGGTATCTGACCAAATTGGGATAAAAAGTCAGACAAAGGGAAACAGTCACACTTACCTGCCCAGCAGCCACTGTCCCCTGCCTTTCTTGAAACAGAACCCAAGATTTATTCAGGCACTTTGTCCCCCAAGTGGACATGTGTTTCGGAGGAGGGGGGCTCACAACTCCCAGGGTCCAGTTCACACATGGTTTAAGGCTCCCATGGTGGTCCTGTTCCCCTTAACAGTGACTGGCTTAGGCACAGGCAAGCAATGGCCAATGAAATGAGAAGAAAAGTCCATAAGAGGCTTCGGAGAAAGTTATCCTTGATCCTAGACATTGTTGAATCCGTATGGCTATGTGAACCTCTAGCAACTATGTCTACACCATGAGAAGAGTTGCTTGAAGAGACCTCAATGAGCATGGCAAGACAGAAAGATGAAAGGAAGCCAGGTGTGGGCAGCGCCTGTGGCTCAGTGGGTAGGGCGCCAGCCCCATACAGCAAGGGTGGTGGGTTCAAACCCAGCCCTAGCCAAATGGCAACAACAACAACAACAAAGCCGTGCATTGTGGTGGGCGCCTGTAGTCCCAGCTACTCGGGAGACTGAGGCAAGAGAATCGCCTAAGCCCAGGAGTTGGAGGTTGCTGTGAGCTGTGTGATGCCACAGCACTCCACCGAGAGTGATAAAGTGAGACTCTGTCTCTACAAAAAAAAAAAAAAGAAAGGAAGGAAGGAAGCCAGGTGCTTGACCACATCACAAAGCTGATGAGTCAACCAACTCTGGGACTACCCTCCTTCCAGCCTTCTCCTTATGCAACCTCCCTAATATACAACCCCTAAGTTGAAGCCAACTTGGGTTAGGCTTCTATTACTTTCAGCCAAAATCACCATCATCAACACAGAGGGCAAGAATGGAGCCGTGATGCTGGTCAAGAGAGTCAACGGGACACTGAGGCCACACATTGCTTCTTGTTGAAGCCACACATATGTATAAGACGTCCCTTGCTGAAGGTATGTGAAGTGGACTGTGTATGTGGAGAGGGAAGGACAAAATTCTACAAGAAACAACCATTAGAGAGAAGATCACTAAGGAGAGATCCACTTAAGAGCCCTGGAAGGAATGGCTGAAAACAAGGAAGGTCAAGAAGATAACACATCAAGACAGAGGGGGAAAGGAGCGGCCAACATTCTTGACAGCAGAGAGGCTAGGGGAGACAAGGACTGTAAAATGCCCCTAGCCACATGGAGTTCACAGATGACATTAGTGAGAGCTGAGTCAGTGGAGATGGTGGTAGGGAGGGTGACAGAAACTTGACTGCAGCAGGACAGGGACAAATGGAAGTTAAGAAAGTAGAGCTGGCTCGGCACCCTTAGCACAGCGGTTATGGCGCCAGCCACATACACCAAGGCTGGTGGGTTCAAACCCGGCCTAGGCCAGTTGAACCACAATGACAACTGCAACAAAAAATGGCCGGGCATTGTGGCGGGTGCCTGTGGTCCTAGCTACTTGGGAGGCTGAGGCAAGAGTTTAAGGTTGCTGTGAGCTGTGACATCACAGCACTCTACCAAGGGAGAGATAGTGAGACTCTATCTCAAAAAAAAAAAAAAAAATGAAGAAAAAGTAGAGCTAATAGTGCATTCACAACTCTTCTTAGAAGTTGATCACTATAGAGGAGAAACTTACACATGAAGAAGTTAGAGTAAAATGCAAAGACAATGGATTGTCTGTTGCTACACAGCAAATTACCCCAACATTTAGTAGTTTAAATAACAAGTATTTATTATCTCAAAGCCTTTCTGGGTCAGGAATTACGGTGTAGCATAGCTGGGTGGCTCTGACTCATAGTCTTTCATGAGGTTGCAGTCAAAGTGTCAGCTGAGATCATTGTTTATGTCTTTTTTCTTGGTGTGCTTCCTGTGAGTATTTCTATTTATATGATCTTCTACAATGTCTAATCTGCTATTAAAACCATCCAGTAAGCCAAGCATATTGGTTCATACCTGTAATCCCAGTACTTTGGGAGTCCAAGATGGGAGGATCTTTTGAGGCCAGGAATTTGAGTGTGCAGTGAGCGGTAATGATGCCACTATACTCCTAAACAACAGAGTGAGATGTTGTCTCAAAAGAAGAAGAAGAAGAAAGAAGAGAAGAAAGAAAAAAAAATCATTCAATGTATTTTTCTCAAAGCATCAATGAGGGCTCGGTGCCTGTGGCTCAACGGGCTAAGGCGCCAGCCACATACACCTAAGGTGGCGGGTTCGAATCCAGCCCGGGCCCGCCAAACAACAATGATGGCTGCAACCAAAAAATGGCCAGGCATTGTGGCGGGCGCCTGTAGTCCTAGCTACTTGGGAGGCGGAGGCAGGAGACTCGCTTGAGCCCAGGAATTTGAGGTTGCTGTGAGCTGTGATGCCATGGCACTCTATCCAGGGTGACAGCTTGAGGCTCTGTCTCAAAAAAAAAAAAAGAAGGAAAATGATAACAAGTAGATATATGAACCTACACAAAGGAATGAAATCAACAAAATTGTTAACTATGTAATAAGCAAAAAGGGATATAAAATGGAATTATTAAAAATATGTAATTAATTTAAAAGTATGCAGAAAAAGAGAAAAAGAAACAAAGAGTAAATGGTAGTCGTGGACAAAAAAAATAGAGGAGACCAACAAACATATCACTAAGAACGCAAAAGCTCTAAACAACACAATCAACCAAGATGACCCAGTTGACACATTTTTTTTTTTTTGAGACAGAGCCCCAAGCTGTCACCCTGGGTAGAGTGCTGTGGCATCACAGCTCACAGCAACCCCAATTCCTGGGCTCAAGCGAGTCTCTTGCCTCCGCCTCCCAAGTAGCTGGGACTGCAGGCACCCGCCACAACACCCGGCCATTTTTTGGTTGCAGCCGTCATTGTTCTTTGGCAGGCCTGGGCTGGATTCAAACCCACCAGCTCAGGTGTACGTGCTGGCGCCTTAGCCAGTGGAGCCACAGGCACCAAGCCAATTTTTTTTTTTTTTTGAGACAGAGTGTCACTATGTCACTCTCAGTAGAGTGCTGTGGCATCACAGCTCACAGCAACCTCAAACATTTTCAGAACATTTTTTCCTCTGATTTTCTGGAAAAGTTGGTATAGAACTGCTTTATTTCTTCCTTTAATCCTTGGTAAAATTGACCAGGGAAGCCATCTGAGGCTAGGGGTTTGTGAAAAGATTTTTGCGGTGAGACTGATAGCAAGGTGGGCCCTACCTGGCATAACTTCACAAACTGACTGATTCAGGACAGGGAGACAATGCTGGCCTAAGTCAATCAGTATGTGGGTTCTCTTGGCCAGTTCAGGCCAGTCTAACCACAGTAAGTCTTTGGGCTTTTGTTCTATAGCTGGAGAAGAAGACATTCTCCCCTTCTGCCTATAAATAATGTAGTCTCCATGGATAAATGTAGTCTCCACGGCTAGTAGAAGCCAGCAGAGGACAAAGCCAACACATTAGAGGAAGGAGTAATCTAAAGAACTACCAAGAAGCAGAGCCAGAGTCCTGATCAAACCATGCCTCAAGCTAACTTTACTTCTGAAATTTTCAGTTATCAAAGATAATACATCCTCTTTATTGTTTAAGCACATTTGAATCAACCTTTCTCTATTCCTTACAACCAAAAGCGTTGTTATTGATATAAGACCACAAAAGAGGATTGATTAATCTTGTCTACTGACATTGGGAAAGTCTTCCCAGAGGGAAAAATCATTCGTACTTTGATACATAGGATGAGTAGGGGCTTGCCAGAAAATACAAGAGGAAAGAGCTGAATTGGCCAGGCAGTTAGGTAGGCCCTCCATGACATTCGGATGGCCTGAGGGAGCCCGACTTTCCTGCAGAGCTATTGCTGAGATGCTCATCTCCCTTAACCAGGCAGCAGCTTAATTGCCAGTGAGGAGAGATGTTAGGACTGACTCTCGCCAGGGAAATGGGAAAAACCCCAGAGAATCAGCTGGAGAGAAAACCTATTAAGTAACAAAGGACATACTGCCCTTCCAGTCATCTTTGGAATTTTAAGTCACCCAAGTTGCCTTCTGAGTGGCTCTCCCAGCCTGCAAGGGCTCCCCACTTTAGGAGGGCCTTGGAGAACCAGGGCTGGGCTTATGCCACCTGAGAGGCACCTCAGCCCTCTCCCTCTGTGCCTTTTTCTGACTGATCACAACACTTTTTTTTTTTAGACACTGTCTCAAGCTGTCAACCTGGGTAGAGTGCTGTGGCGTCACAGCTCACAGCAACCTCAAACTCTTGGGCTTAAGTAATTCTCTTGCCTCAGCCTCCCAAGTAGCTGGGACTACAGGTGCCCGCTCGGCCAATTTTTGGTTGTAGTTATCATTGTTGTTTGGCAGGCCCAGGCTGGATTCGAACCTGTCAGCTCCAGTTTATGTGGCTGGCGCCCTAGCAGCTTGAGCTACAAGCGCCGAGCCTGGTCACAAGACTTTTACAACAAAATCTACACAGCCTTGAAATTCCCAAGTAAGCACAATGAATTCTCTTTCCTCTTGAAAAGCAATCATTTCCCTTCTGGGCTGGGATAAAATCTGGCCTTTTGTGTGGCCCATCAGTTTCAAACACATGAGAAGCCTCTTCCCAGGGCCTGTCCTGCCAGGTTCTCTCACCAGGCTTAGGGAGCACTGAGAACCAGCAGGGTGACGGGCCCCAGCAGCAGATGAGGGTCCAGAGTCGCCAGGAGCTAAATGGCTTGTTCAAGGTCAGCAGGCTAACAACTCAAGGGGTCAAGACTTAAACACATACTTTTGGGGCCCATTTCTGAACCCCTACACAACCTCAGTCCTTATACAGAAACTCTGAGAAAATGTCTTCACTGTGCCTAGCCGACTCGCATGTGAGCAGCAACCTGGCCAGGACCACAAGGTACTCTGCCCTTCTGGGGCCTGAGGTCCCTCCAGTGGACCACGATAGCCCAGCTACCAAGGGGAGGCTGTGGGCAAGTCACTGGATGTGTGAGCCTCAAATCCCACGTGTGAGCCAGTGGCCAACTGCTGTGTCGGGAATGGGAGTCAGACACGCTCTCTGCACAATCCCCATGGCCTCACCCTGTCCACTTGCCACCCCTTACTCAGGGCAGGGGAAGGGCAGCTTCCTACCTGCTTGGTGGGAACCAGAGCAGAAATTCCTGGGGCTAAAACTTATACCCAAGGTCACAGTTTCCATCCTTCTCACACAGTGACAGCAGCTGCCACCTTTCCTACACGGGTGTCCCCACCTGGAACCACCTCCCTAGGCCTAGCCTCACCGGAACAACAGAACCAAGAGGCTCCCCAAATGAATCAGCTCAGAGCACGTGAGTTGTAAGGACTTCCCGAGCTGCTCAGTTTTGTCCCACTCTGCATGCAACCTCTGGTTCTTGTCCACCTAGCGCAGAGAAGAATAAGAGCAAAGGTCTGGGGGAGGGAAGCTGGGCCTGGGGGAAATGAGAGGCTCCCTCTGAGCTCAAGTCTGCCTAACAGGAGTACCCGGTAAACCCTCCTTCCCCAGAAGGGACAATCTGCCAACTCAGGCCTCCCACCCACTCCTCGGACCTCCTATATTCTCCACTCCTGCCCACACCCCACGCCAATGACCTTACTCATAATGTCTGTGGAAAAGCTCGATGTGATCTGGCAAGCAGCCCCTCTACCACCAGACCTACAGCCCACCCACATCAGCCCACTCCCTCCATCCCCTGCTGTGTGAAGGGTAGTCCCTGAGCCCTCCGTGTGCCTGCACCCATTGTCCCCCTTCTCAAGGACAGGCTTCTGCCCACCTCCTATCCCCTACTGAATCCCCCATCAGTGTGTAAAACCTAGGGCTCCAGTATCTCCCATCTCTAACCCCCCCCCATCTCATAGCCCCTCCTGATTCCCCCAGCCCCATCCACAGCAAAGCTCCTGCAGAGAGCTGCTGCATCCTAGGCCCCCAACTGGCCCTCAGTCGATGACATGCCCCAGCGAGGCTGCTCCATCAAGGAGACTGCTGACTGTGTGGCCAAGTCCAGCACTCACCTCTCATTGGTATCCCACAGCTGATGAGCTCCCTCCTGGAACAGCACTGTTCTCTGCTCTCTCTGACTCCACATCCTGCTGGCCAGTTGCTTCCAGCCCCCTAGACTGTGCCTTCTCACACTCCTCCCTCGTAAGTTCTTCCTCCTTTGTTTGGTCTTCAGATGTTGGAGGCCTTGGTGTGGTCCCAGGACCCCTTCCCATCTCTTTTACTACACTCTCCTCAGGTGATCACCTCCTGTCCCAAGGTCTTAAATACCATCTATGTCCCGATGGCTCCCAAACTCACATTTATAGAACTGAATTCCAGATTTCCCTGGAGCTCTAGACTTAAAATGCCTACATGACTCCATGTGAATGTGTAATAAGCATCTCAGATTTCATCTTGGGCAGAAAAATACTCTGGATTTTCTGCCTCCCAATACACCCCTCACTCAGTCTTCCCCATTTCAATAATTGGCACCACCATTTACCTAGTTCCTCCACCTAAATTCAGCCTCGCCAGCCCAGGGGCCGTCCTGTTCCCTCATCCGTGCCTCTGGCTTCCTCTCATGTCTGCCTTGTTATTCACAATCCGTGCTCCATGCCTGCGAGAGTGATCTTCTGATCCATGATTCAAATTCTCCAGTGGCTTCTAGTCACACTTAAAAATTCAAACTCCTGGGCGGCACCTGTGGCTCATCGAGTAGGGTGCTGGCCCCATATACCCAAGGTGGAGGGTTCAAACCCAGCCTCGGCCGAACTGCAAAACCAGAAAAATAGCCGGGTGTTGTGGTGGGCGCCTGTAGTGCCAGCTACTCAGGAGGCTGAGGCAAGAGAATCGCCTAAGCCCAGGAGCTGGAGGTTGCTGTAAGCTTTGTGACACCACGGCACTCTACCGAGGGCGATAAAGTGAGACTCTGCCTCTACAAAAAAAAAAAAACAAAATTCAAACTCCTTGCCCTGGTCCAAAGAACTGTGCACATCGAGCCCCGACCCACCCTCTGCTCTCATCACATCATCCTGTCCAACATAACACTGTAGCCAAGCTGGCCTCTTCCAACTCCTTCCCTGCGAGCTTCTTCCTACTTTCTGGCATTTGCTCAGGCTGCTCCCATTGCCTGGCATGCCATTCCCTGGATCTTTGCTCTTATCATTCAGAGCTACACTTAAGTGTTTTTCTCCTGAGAATTTTTTCCCTGACAACCCAACCTCCCAGTAGCCATCACATCTCCCTGGATGAATGCTCAGGGTAGCACCCTCAACAGTCAGATAAGGCTTTACTTCTCCATTTGTTCATGGTCTCCGGTCATGAGAATTAAACTCCATGACAGCAGAGACCTTATCACCTTTAAGTAATGCTGTGTCCCCAGTGCCTGGGACATGCCTACAACATACCGGTTGTCAATAACTATTTGTTGGTGGAACAAATAAGTGTCCTACACAGGCCTATTTCGCTTTTTCAGAAGAGTTTTTTGAGTTGGCAAAGTCATAATTAGAACTAAATATTAGACAGATTAACATGTAGACGAGAGAAAACAGGGCACAGAGGGATGTTTTAGGAGCCAGAGACAATGCTTCAAAGGAGGCAAGAAGGCAGATGTGACAAAATCAACAGCAGCCTGCATTGGAAAGGCCTGGGGAGCCAGCATGCTCATGAACTGCTGATGATAAAACAAACTGTGTCATGCTTTGGGAGGAAAATTCTGTAGTATCTATTTAAAATATTCAATGTTTCCATTCTCTGACCCGACGTTTCCGCTTCTGGAAGTTTATCCTACACAAAAACTCCCACAAGTGCATGAGGAGATATGTACACAAAAACACTCACTGCAGCATTGTCTATAATGGCAGAAACTTGGAAACAACCCAAATGTTCATAAACAGGGGACTGGTTACATAAACCATTGTATAGCCACACAATAGACCACATTCATGTGTTGCTATTTAAAGAATGATGCAGATCCGCCAGGCACAGTGGTTCACCCGGTAATCCCAGGACTCTGGAGGCTGAGGCAGGTGGATCTCTTGAGCTTAGAAGTTTGAGACCAGTGTGAGCAAGAATGAGGCCCCAGCTCTACTAAAAATAGAAAAATTAGTCAGGCATTGTGGCAGACACCTTTAGTTCCAGCTACTCAGGAAGCTGAGGCAGGAGAATCACTTGAGCCCTGGAATCTTAAGGTTGCTATGAGCTATGATGCCAGGACTCCCTACCCAGGGCACCATGTAAGCCCGACACCCCCTTTCGTAACTGACACCTGTCCATACCTCTTGCCTTATGTCTTCCACAGGCAATGAAGTCCAAATGCCATACAGGTGTGAGGGTTGTGGCACAGCTAACATTGGATGCAAACCTTGCTTTGGAGTGGAGTAAAGGAAGATTTCAGTAGAGAAGTGGTAAAAGAGGGTGGCACCCATGGCTAAGTGGGTAGGGCAGTAGCCACATACCCCCAATCTGGCAGGTTTGAATCTGACCAGAGCCCGCTAAGCAACAATGACAACTGCAACAAAAAAATAGTCAAGCGCTGTGGCAGGTGCCTATAGTCCCAGCTACTTGGGAGGCTGAGGCAAGAGAATCGCTTGGGCCCAAGATTTGAGGTTGTTGTGAGCTATGATGCCATAGCACTTTACTGGGGACAAGAAAGTGAGACTCTGTCTCAAAGAAAAAAAAAAAAAGGAGAAGTGGTAAAAGAAAAGACAGATTAATTGATGTTCTAAATCCTTTCAGATGGCACAACAACACACACTTTACCCATAGAGCTGAGTGTTCCTTTTCTTACTTCTCTACTGGTTTCAGGCATGACTTTTGTGGAACTGCTGTTCATGAACATTACCGACTATCACACATGGTAGTGAAGGAATGTTTTCAATATTAAATAATTCATATTCTCTTAAATTTGTATATCTATAGGTCTAAATGTGAACAGAAAGCTTTAATACTGAGTCTTTACATTGGCCTCTGTGTGGATACTAAATATGGAACACTAGAATTTGAAATAGTTCTATCTTTATAAAAACATGTATTAATTACCCATTTTCTTATGAATTAAAAAAAATCATGTAACAAGACTTCATTAAATTTTCATGAAATAAAATTTAAAATAATAGGCTTTATTCAAAATTTTTGCTTTAGGCTCGGCACCTGTGGCTCAAAGGGCTAAGGCAGGTTCGAACCCAGACAGGGCCCTCCAATCAACAATGACGGCTGCAGCCAAAAAATGGCCGGGCATTGTGGCGGGCGCCTGTAGTCCCAGCTACTTGGGAGGCAGAGGCAGGAGACTCGCTTGAGCCCAGGAATTGGAGGTTGCTGTGAGCTGTGATGCTACCCACAGCACTCTATCCAGGGTGACAGCTTGAGGCTCTGTCTCAAAAAAAAAAAAAAAAATACAGAAATTAGGGCAGCGCCTGTAGCTCAAAGGAGTAGGGTGCCGGCCCCATATGCCAGAGATGGTGGGTTCAAACTCAGCCCTGGCCAAAAACCACCAAAAAAAAAAAGCTCAAAAAATACAGAAATTAATTTTTTTAATGTACACAGCTATGATTTAATAAAAAAAAGAAAAACATCCTTTTCCTATATCATCCCTTTAAACAAAACATAAAAAATGTTCTATACAATAATCTCTCAGACTACTTTCATATAAAAACTTTCATACATAAAACACATATTTCATCTTTCAAAGATGCCATTTAGATTTCACATATTAAATAACTACAGCATAGCTCACAATGGCACGAATATGCCTAACACATGAACACTATTAATATTTCATCCTTTGTTAATAGTCAGAAAGAACTGCGTGGTTTGAAAGTTGCTTTAACTTATATGTGGTCATTAAAACTCAGTAAGTAATTCAATTATGATCATATAAAGACAGGCAATTAATCCAATATCACTATAAAATCAAAGCCATGAAAATAAAGGAAGAAAACTTGGTTTCTCTACCTTTCATTACATAGGTAGATATCAGGACCTTACTGTAGAAAATATAACAATTCTTACACATGGTTTCCCTAGAACATAATGGAGTTCAGAAACTACAAAAGATGTCAAGATCCATAACTGGCTTCTTCAAATGTTTTTCTTGCCTGTTTCAATTCTTCATTCATAGTAAGCAAGTCTTTAACCGTAGCAAACAACCTGGGATCCTTTCGAATCAAGATGATATCTTCAACTTGTACTCAAC
This sequence comes from Perodicticus potto, assembly GCA_963574655.1. NCBI lineage: Eukaryota > Metazoa > Chordata > Mammalia > Primates > Lorisidae > Perodicticus > Perodicticus potto. Next base: position 32,542 of record CAUYRH010159658.1, on the reverse strand, counting down.
CTTGACTGTCAATAGACATGGCCTTTTGATGCATTTCAGTAATGAACTCTATGAGGATTCTGGTCATCTCCAAAGCCATACATCATACATCTCAATTCTTCAGAAAAAAGTCTCTGTCTTTTACCCTGTCCACCTTCTGAACCTCCTCCAATTTCTTCATTTTATTCCTCAAAAGCAGGGTCTTCCTCCTCATCTGCCACCCTATCAGCCCACCAGCCTACAGCACCCAGCAGGCTCCCTCTCAACAGGTTTCAGTACTTCTGCAGCCTTACTTCTGGTGACTTCCACATTAAAGTGAGTTTTTATTTTATTTTATTTTATTTCATTGTTTAACTAAAATAGTTAACAGTTTTATTTTCACATTTCACAATACAAATGAAAACTGCCCCTTTTTTGAGTTTACTTCTTCCCTTCAAAACTATTCTGTCTTTGATAGGAAGGAGGAGCAAGTCTTCCTTACCATGCTATTAAGAAAACACCCGGAGTCACAGCACCACGATCTCCTGGTGAAACAGAACAAGTAATATGAAACCGACATAAAGAAAACTCACCCCAGGCAGCACCTGTGGCTCATCAAGTAGTGCGCTGGCCCCATATACCGAAGGTGGCGGGTTCAAACCCGACCTCAGCCGAACTGCAAAACAGAAAAATAGCCGGGCGTTATGGCGGGCACCTGTAGTCCCAGCTACTCAGAGGCTGAGGCTAGAGAATCGCCTAAGCCCAGGAGTTGGAGGTTGCTGTGAACTGTGTGATACCATAGCACTCCACCAAGGGCGATAAAGTGAGACTCTGTCTCTACAAAAAAAAAGAAAAAAGAAAACTCCCCTCTACCCTTATTTGTCTGGTCAAGTCATTCCAGGACCAGTGGGCACCAACATGGGACCAGCAGGAGGTCTCATCACTGGGGGCCCAGGCATCATTGGCATGTGACTTCCCATGGGTGGCCTCACTCCAGGAGCAGGTTCCACTGGCATCATCCCAGGAGGAGGAGGACCCATCATCGTCATCATGGGAAGGAGGGCCCCACATATGGGGTGCTGGCATCATGCCAGGATGAGGAGCACCCGGAAGATTGGGGGGAGGTGGAATCATTGCTCCTGCAGGAGGAGGAGCAGAGAATGGAGTGGGAGGTATTTTTCCTTGTTGAAATGCAGCTGTTGTTTCTTCAGTCAGGCTCCTGGCCTGCTCTTCCATCCATTTCTGATAGCCCCTCACATTCTCTTTGTGCTTCCTTCCACTGCAGTGTGTCTTTCTCACAGATGGAGAGTCACGGGTGAGATATGTATCCAGTAGTCACAATAAAACTTGGGCATATTCCCTCTTGGCCGTTGGCGACTCCTTTCTAATGTGAGTTTTTAAAAACAAGCCTCCATACCAGTGTGGGAGGAACGAATGGTAGAGCTGGGGGAAGGAAGTCTGCTCTATTGGTAATAAAGCTCCAAGTTCATCCCATCCTGGATTTCACAGTCCTCTAGAGACACGTGGTCCTTAAAAATCATATACCACTCCTTAAGAACAATCTTGTACCAACAGGTTCCAGTTTAGGCTGCAATCTTAAGCTTCTCAAGGTCCCCAAGGGTGTCATCGGTGTTGCATTTAACACTGACCTTTTTCCTCAGATGGTTGTTGCAAACAACCTCCATCATCCAGGCTGGAGCTCCAGACCCAAACTTCTAACTGCAGATGCCAGAACCTCCAGCCTCAAGGGCTCTGATGGACGAGATTTTAAAAATAAGAGATTCTTTTGCAATCTCCATGCATTTGAAAACCACTGGAAGGCACATCCAATATCTACTTCAGCCTTTCAGAGCAACCCGGAAATTAATTTTAATTTCTTAGTGTTTTACATTTTAATTAAAAAATTCGTACTTTCTTCTATACTTTTTATTAAGTGACTTTGGGGGCCAGGTGAGGTGGTTCACGCCTGCAATCCTAGCACTCTGGGAGGCCGAGGCAGGCAGATTGCGTGAGCTCAAGATCAGCCTAAGCAAGAGCAAAACCTCATCTCTAAAAATAGCTGGGCGTTGTAGCAGGCACCTGTAGTCCCAGCTACTTGGGAGGCTGAAGCAAGAGGATTGTTTGAGCCCAGGAGTTTGAGGTTGCTGTGAGCTATGACACCATGGCACTCCTTGTTACCCAGGGTAACAAAGTGAAACTCTGTCTCAAAAAAAAATAAAAGATCTATTTTCCTCACACCACATCCCCAAAGTGAGAAAGCCTTCGAGGCAGAGCACTGAAGCTCCCAGAAAAGCAGGACATATGCGCACACTCAGGACCCCTGCAGCTGCCTCTGCCTTAGGAACAAGGGGCATGTAGGCCCCTTTAGGCAATTTTTCTGAAACACAGAGGCAGCCTGATCCAAAAGGGATCTGATGACACCGCCTCTAAACACACAAGTTCTGTGATCCTCACTCACAATGGCTCCCTTTTAGTTCACCAAAGTTTCAAAGGTCTGAGAGTTGGTTTGCTGTCAGGGTACCCTGTCACAGTCTGAGAGAGGGGAAGGAGCCCCCTAGGGAAGCAGCAAGCTTTGAAGAGGCAACCACCAAGTGTGTTTGAATATAGCTGGTGGGCCATCTGCGTGAAGACACAGGAAAACCCGAGGTGAGCACGCGGCAGGAGGAGGGACAAGCGAGAACAGCAGGCGTGGGCCTGGGGACACCTGAATTTCCAGGACAGGAAGAGAGGAGAAGTGAGAAACAGAAAAGGCAGGAGAACCGAAAGAGTAAATTCAAGAGAGAGAGAGAGAGTGGGTGATCAGATGGAACAGGAACTGACAAAAGCTGTGTCTGTAGAAGGTGACCTTCAGGAGACAGTTAGCAGCAGGAGCAGAGGTCACATCACAAAAGCCCAGCACATTCCTGGAACTGGGGTCAAAATTTCAGATTGACTGGAGAACCAAGGGCTGAAGTCATCGAAGGGGTAAGGCTGAAGCATAGATACAGAGTTTGCCTGAGTGCTTAGCAAAAAAATACCAAACTCGGCTCAGCGCCTGTGGCTCAAGCAGCTAAGGCGCCAGTCACATACACCTGAGCTGGTGGGTTCGCATCCAGCCTGGGCCGCCAAACAACAATGATGGCTGCAACCAAAAAATGGCCGGGCGTTGTGGAGGGCGCCTATAGTCCCACCTACTTGGAAGGCAGAGGCAGGAGACTCTCCTGAGCCCAGGAATTGGAAGTTGCTGTGAGCTGTGATGGCACAGCACTCTATCCAGGGTGACAGCTTGAGGCTCTGTCTCAAAAAAAAAAAAAAAAAATACCAAACAAAATAAAATAAAAATTTGATTATGAGTGCAGGACTCCATAGGTCACTATATCCTAGGACCAAAACAACTGTGTGTTTTACCAACCACATAAAATCCATAATCCTTACAGGGCTGGGAGGACGACTACAGTGGCAAAATCTGGGACCAGCAGAAACAAGGACTCCTGAGAGCAAAGGGGGGTCCTAGAAGTCACAGTATCAAGATATGGAGATAGCTGACCATCAGTCCAGGCAGCACCAGGAGCAGTCAGGCTCCCCACTCATATGTAAGCAGAGGATGAAGCCCAAGCTTTGGGGGGTCAAACTACCCTGAAGGAAAAGGTAGGGGAATTGGCGCATGTGGGAGGTGATGTTGCTGGGCACCTGAGCTCCCTTCCACTCCCTGGTGGCACCAGCTGCAGCAGGGTGTCACTGGGCCCTGCTTGGCTTGGGAGAGTCAGCACATCTGGTTTATAGACTCTGCAAGTTACCGTCACATGGCCTCACCTTCCCTCCTCCTGAAGGTGTTACCACATGTTTAAGTTAGTGGCATCTCAAATCACAGCTTCCTAAGAAAAAAGAAAAAGAAATGTTTTTTTCTTAAAAACACACACACACATTTAGTAGCAACACGGAGTGGTGTTATTTTCTTGTCTGTCTCCCCAGCTGGCTTGTGAGTTTCCCAAAAGCAAGACTGAGTTTTGTCCAACATCATGCATCCTGATAGTGCGTGCAGAGTAGCAGATACCTGTTGGTCAAAGGAATGAATGGTTCATACTCAGCTAGATGTGATGGACCTGAACATAACTATATTATTTTTCATCTGGTCAAGTTCAGTCCCATCAGATGACACAAAGGGGGGCCCTGTGAAGAATGATTTGATAGGCTGGGTGCCCTGACACATGCCTATAATCCTAGCCCTTAGGGAGCCTGGGGCCAGGAGTTCAAGACCAGCCTAAGAAAGGAGACTGCATCTCCACAATAAATAGAAAAACTAGCCAGGCATCGTGGAGTGCCTGTAGTCCCAGCTCTTCAGGAGGCCAAGGCAGGAGAATTGTCTGAACCCAGGAGTTAGAGGTTGCTGTGAACTATGATAACGCACAGCACTCAGTGACAGGGTAACAAAGTAGGACTGTGCCCTAAAAAAATGAGACTGTGTCTTTTTTTAAAAAAAGAGAGAGAGAAAAAATGATCGACAGAAAGAAACCAGGGGCTCGGCGCCTGTGGCTCAAGCGGCTAAGGTGCCAGCCACATACACCTGAGCTGGTGGGTTCGAATCCAGCCCGGTCTGCAACCAAAAAATAGCCGGGCGTTGTGGCAAGTGCCTGTAGTCCCAGCTACTTGGGAGGCGGAGGCAGGAGACTCACTTGAGCCCAGGAGTTGGAGGTTGCTGTGAGCTGTGATGCCACAGCACTCTACCCAGGGTGACAGCTTGAGGCTCTGTCTCAAAAAAAAGGAAAGAAACCAGGTATGACCAAGGCTTAAACTACACCTGACTTGCACCTGCATGGCCTACACATCCCAAGCGTGAACTTCCCAGATTCGCCACTGTTACCAAGCAAAAAACCACCAGTGGCCGTGTTGGGATGGGGTTTGAGTCCTGAGTAAACTGAGAGCCACTGTGAGGCCCAGAGCTAAGCCTGCTTCAGGGTTGGTTCTGGTTGCTCACCCCCTCCCAGTTTAAGATTTATCCAACAATAATCCCTTTTTTAGGGCCCACTCCCCAGTGTGAGAAGTTTCTGGGAGGACTCCAGGCCCTATAGGACCTGTGAGGCGGCCAGAGGTGTGAGAGGGAAAAAGGAACAGGAGCAGAGGCAGAGGAGTCCCAGCAAACCGACCTGGCTCACACTACATAGATGGTGTCAGCATTTTGCCTCTTATTCACACATTTGTATCTATTTCCATGTTTCTCCTTTACTCCTTAATAAGAATTCCTTTTCCAAAACTGCCAGCTTTATCTCACACATAGCAAAGAACAAATGGAATCGAAGTTCACTCCCAGGCCCAACTCCACTGGTACTGGCAGTGCAGTTTTAGGCGAGGTGGGCACTGTGCACCTACCTTCCCAGCGGGCAGCATCGCCAGTTTTACAGGAAGGAGTGGAGGCTCAGAGAGCTAATCTAACCTGCTCGGGATCCCACAAGCATGTGGTGAAAGGTGGGATTCAAACGCCACTTCAAAATGCACTTGACAAAGCCATTTCACCTCTCTGTGTCTCCATTTACTCACCTTCAAAAAGGAAACCATAGCAGGGCTAGTGCAGGAATCAAGTGAAATGACTGGCCACATGGTGACATCTCCCTTGCCCCAGGACTTCCCACTGACCCTCTCCAGGCAGGTCCTGGTCCTTTCCTCTCTTTGAGGGGCAAGTGCTGAGAATGACTTTGCCATGTGGACCCAAGGCCTTGGCCCTTGCCTGTCCTGGTTTCCTTGGCAGATGCCCAACAGTATTTACAGCAGGGTTCCTGGAACACTGGGGCTGCTGGGACAATGCCTGAGCCGAGCCAGTGTCCTGAGGACAGCCAGCTGCTGCAGCAGGAGAGCCGGGTGCCAAGCTGCCATTAGGCCAGGTCTGATGTGCCCGAAATTCACCAGAGGCATCATGACAGAGGGACATTTCTGGGAACATCCCCATTTACCAAACACTGCCAATACCCAGATGGAAAGCAGCCGCAGTGAGGGCAGGGCCTCCACCTTGGGGACCTCAGACTCAGGAACAGCAGGGCCAAGTCTGCACCCACCCCAGCCCCCACTCCCCCCAGCACACAGGGTAATTCTCTTCTGGGAAGTGACTCTGTGGCTTCCGCACTCTCATACAGATTGATGCACCTAAACAGGACATGCTGGTGGCATTAGCAGGTGGCCTGCCCTCCTCAGGGAAGGCTGGAGAAACCCAGGAAGCAGGGGACTGGGCGAATCTCCCAGGGCTCAGCTGAGCCTTCCATGCCCCCCTCCTGATAAAGGGCTCAGGTCCTGTTTTCTCAGAACCACAGAGTGGGCCAGAGCACCAAGGGGTCAGGAGCTCTGGGCCAAATCCTGGCACTGCTGCCAATCACTGTTTGACCTTGAGCAAATCTTTCCCCTCTCTGGCCCCAGTTCCCTCATCTGTAAGTAAAGAGTTTGAGGCTACGATCACTAAGGCCTGTTCCAACACTCATTTTCTGACACCATATGTCTAGGTGACAGCCCCTCAGAAAGTCTCGTGCAGTCCCTACAAGGTTGTCCCACAACCCCTTAAGCTGGATTCTGGGAGTGACAAAGCAACTGAGCAGGCAGCATGCTGATGCTCCCTGGGGACTATCCCCACGCTGGGCTCTAAGGAACCTGCCTTTGGCTGGACACTCCCAGGACTTGCCTGGAGGAAAAGTGTTTAAATCCTAAACTGCGAAGAAGGGCTCATCACTTCAAGAGGCACCCAGGAGAGGTCAAGCCAGGAGAGTGGCAGCAGCTGGTCCCCATGCAGTGAAATCTGGCGTGGTCATGGCTCAGCTACCAGCGGAGACGTCACAGTTGTGTGAGCTGTGAGCAAGCAGAGTCCCTAGGGCCTTCCCTTGACCCCCAAGGAGCAGAAAACTGGGCAAAGCAGACATCTCTCTGGGCCCTTCACAGTGTTGGGTTTCAGGCAGAGACTGAGCCCAGGAGAGACAGGACAGCTGTTCTGTGCCACCTCGCACAAGCCCCCTAGTCTCTGGCCTCATTTACTGCCTGAGAAATGAAGACAAAGGCCACAGTCAGGCTGGTCTGAAGCCGTTATGTCCTTTCAACCAACTGTTTCACAGCCATTACAGATCGAACTCCTTGTTCTACTCTTTCCCCCTTCTCACTACTGCACTTGACTAGTCTGAAAAAGTAATTAATAATCAGGGCTCGGCACCTGTGGCTCAACGGGCTAAGGGGCCAGCCATGTACACCTGAGTTGGCGGGTTCGAATCCAGCCCAGGCCCGCCAAACAACAATGACGGCTGCAACCAAAAAATGGCCAGGCGTTGTGGCGGGCACCTGTAGTCCCAGCTACTTGGGAGGCGGAGGCAAGAGACTCGCTTGAGCCCAGGAATTGGAGGTTGCTGTGAGCTGTGATGCCACGGCACTCTGTCCAGGGTGATAGCTTGACGCTCTGTCTCAAAAAACGAAAAAAAAAAACAAAAAACAAACAAAAAAAAAAATAGAAAAACTAGCTGGGGATTGTGGCAAGCACCTGTAGTCCCAGGTACTTGGGAGGCTGAACTTCAAGAAATAAAAAGTTGTGACACCCTAAGCTCTAGTTCTAATCTTATGTCATCTCATTCTAATATCATACGAAGCATCAGTAAGTGACAGGCTAATGGGTTAACATCTATACATGTACACACTTATGCACACACACATACGGGCAGTGGGGCATTTCAGAGCTTTTATTACAGCAAAATGTACATAACGTATAACTTAACCATTGTAACCACTTGTGAGTGTACAGTTGGCCTTATGGACATTCACATTGCTGTGCGGCCATCACCATCATCACTTCCAGAACTGTCTCATTACCCCAAACGGAGACGCTGTGCCCACTGGATAACTCCCCGGCCCCTCCTCCTCCGAGCCCTGGCCACTGAGATTCTACTTTGGGTCTCCATGGATCTGGCTATTCGCACACATCGCATACTGGAATCACGCAGATTTGTCCTTTTGCATCTCACTTACTTAATCCAGTGTGTCTTCAGGGTTCACTCACGTGGTAGGTATAGAATTCCCCTCTTTTTTAAGGCTGAATAATAGTCCATTGTGTGTATATATCATAGTTTTGTTTATCTATTCTTCTTGACATTTGAATTTTCCCCTAAGGCATTTTTTGAAACCTTGTCTTCAACTACAATCTGCATTTTACAAAAGTCTTGATATTCTAGCTCTTAAAAATGTTCAGGATTATTTTTGGCAAATAGATATTTAAGTTAATTTTCATCCTAATGGGTAAGTCAATACATTTCACTGGTGAATATGCTGTAAAATCTTGCTTTTAACCAGTCTGTCAGACGAGAAACCATACCTTCCCCTCCACCCCACACACTGAGCAGAAAGAACATTTTCCTTTCTGTTTCCACTTTCCAAAATATCAGTTTGATACCCTCAAGCCTGGTTTATATCAGAGGAAATAAAAACAAAAATATTAATAACAACAATAAAAGAACTTTATCTGGGGCAGTTGCTGGAGAAAAGGTTACCAGACTGATAACTGTCCTGCAGACAGATTGAATTAGCAGGGGCAAAACAGTTTACCTACAGCTCTGGATAACCAGCTGAGAACTGCTAGCTGCCTTCTCAGAACCGGAGGAGCATTCAGGAAGCCCCTTTGTTACTTGCCTTGAAGAGGATCTGGTTTTTAGGTGTTAGAGAGAGCCAGTTTCCAGGAAGGCAGGAATGTGTTTAGGATCTGAGTTTAATTTAAAGGGCTCAGGCAGAGCTAAGGAGCTCACAAGTGAGACATTGGGAGTGTCTGTCCCTCCAAGCAGCACAGCCGAGCTCTCAGCCCCAGAGGCTGGGGGAGAAAGCCAGCAAGCACGCGGCTGGGAGACAGAACTCAACCTTCTTATAAAAGGCCAGGCTGTGTTTCCTTCAGTGCATGGAGGTGGCATGTTAGCAATTTACTTCCAAAAAGTTCAGAAAAAATAACATGTACACAAACAGCCAAAGTAAATGGGGCAAAATGTTAACAATTTGTGTATGGGAGGCCCCTGTACTGATCTTGCAACTTTTCTATAAGAAATTATTCTCCAAAAAGAGCTTTAAAAAAAGAAGTGAATCTAGCTTTGCAACTTTATTCAGCAATATTTTCAAAGCTAGAAGCAGGATCAGAGAGGAAATTAGGGTGCTTCTCTGAAACAGCAGGAATGTAAGGAACACACCTGTGGGTTTTAGGGTCAGACATGAGTGGATTCTGATCCGAGTAAGCTGAGACTTTGGGAAGCTAATTTGACCTCTACAGGCCTCAGTTTTGACATCTATAAATTGGGGGCAAAACCGTTTGGGGCCTTTTCATTACCTCTAAATCCATTAAATGCCTAATAGTCAATAAATGTTCTTACTACAGCTACAATTACTGTGCTCACAGCAAGAAAAGAGGCAATGACTGAGGCAATCCAGAAACCACTCTCAGGACATGAAGGAAATAGAAGGAGGGGGAAGGAACCAGTTTTGAGGAAAAAGAGCACCCAATGAAGATAAATGAAATAAAGAATGTGAGTACCAAGTGCAGAATCACAGCTCTTCCTGCACCAACACTCGCTATCCAGCTCAGCAGGTGGGGACTGCAGATTCTCAGCATGAGTGAAGAACCGTGTTTATGACTTTTGTTCCCAAACTTACTGCATTTTATTACATTCACTTCATCTAGCAGGAATTCACAGTGAGTACAAAAGAGTATGTTGAACTCCAAATGTACCAAACAAAAAGACCACACGACCAATCAACCAATTGGCAAACAGTCAACAGATCACCAGTTCCTCTGTTAAAAGCAAGATTCCCCTGAGCATGTCAGCATCTTGACCATCTAGGTGTGTGAGGGAAGGGGACTTGGGTATGTATTTCTATAAGGCATGTTTTGTCAATCCTTATATTAAATATGCAAGGCCGAGTTCCTTATTTTAGACAAATGCCCCCGCCTTGGAGCTATAGATTCTGGAGGGCAACTCCCAAGCCTTCACCTTCTAGAATGGGAATGAGACACCCTAGCTTTAGTCTGACCAAAGCAAATTGACTAAAACAGGAAAAGGAGTGCTTTGTTCTTCTATTAAGTGGATTTGGAGGTGGAGGGGAAGCAAGATGGTACACCTCCCGTCCCAACATCAATTTGAGAGCCAAGGAGGGGCAGTGCTTCCTGGGAGCCCAAAGGAGAGAAGGGGACGCAGGCGTTTCCCTGAAAACTCCCCAGGGGCATCTTTCCCACCCTGGGGGGCTGCGGGCTTCTGACCACAGGTGTTAGGTCATCTCCAAGACCAAAGGATTTCCCTCCTTCACTGTATGCCTGGAATGCTTCCCTCAGGTGTCCCACAGACCAGACCCCAAGTTAAAACCAAGTTATGAGAGTCTGCTGCCACCGTGCCAGCAACGCAGAGACAGCGGTGGGATTAGATGGCGGTGACACACTCCTGGGGGCCTTCCTAAAACTCAGGTGACAGCTCTGTCAAAATTGGATGCATGAATTAGCCCACGTGTCTCTGGAATAAAGATGGGGGGACTGCTCCGCCCACCAGTCATTCATCCAAAAACAGGTAGTGGATGTGTGTGGAGTAGTGTTGCTGTGTGCTGTGTGCTGAGTGCTGGCAGCAAAGCAGGCAAGCCCACCCCACTCCCACCTGAGGAGTTTACATTTAGCTCCAGAGAGGGCAATAAAGCAATAATTATATATTATATAATTACAATATCATGAGCAAGAAGAAGCACATGAGAGCTCTCCTGACCTGTCCTGGGAGGTCAGAGGATTGCAAAGGAGAGGTAGGAGCTGGGGGGAGAAGTGCACTGGGTCAGGGGGCAGCGGCTGCCTCTGGCTGTGGGCAGTAAATTGCCGCACCTTTGGGGGTGCAGGGAGCGCTGAACCAAGGACGAGGCTCTGCAAAACTGAGGTCCAAAGGAGATGCCAGAGGCCTTGAAGGGGACACACAGACAGACTTGACTGCAGGCGAACACATTCATCCTTTTAAATGCCACTCTGTCCCTGCCCCTCTGCCTGGGCGCATTTCTCGAAGCCTCTGCAGCCAGCCGGCGTTGCAGTTGTCTGTTTTCCTGTCTGGACTAACCGAAACCCCTATCTGTCTTTGTTTGACAGAAGGAGAACTGAGAACGGCACCCCCGCCTGACATCCTGACGTGGAGAGAACCAAAGAGACCACAGGAGCTTTAACTTCACGACTAGGACAGCCTGATGCTGTGACAGAGCCCAGTAATGTTTGCACTGCAGACGTACAGTTCTCAAACGTAAGCCTCCAGCAGAATCACCTGGAGAGTTTGGGAAAACGGACTGCTGGGCCCTGCTCCCAGAGCTTCCGATTCAGCAGGTCCAGAGTGGAGAGAAAGAGTTTGCGTTTCTAACAAATCCCGGGTGGTGCTGATGGGCTGATCCAGCCCACAGATGAGGAACCAGCTCCCACACAAAAACCCGGGGCATTAATGCAGCAAAATAAATAAATAAATAAATAATTTATACATACACATATATGTTCTTTTTAAAAAAAAAACAAACAAGGATTTGTATCTTGGAACTCAAAGGAAACCTGCAAAAACAGATTTTCTTGAGTGAGCAAATCTGCCTGGATTTTACACCTAGAAATCGGCCTCGCACTGGGTCCTCCTGACAGCTTTGGCAGCCAGTCGGGCACAGATTTCTCGAATCCCCAAGCTTTAGAAGTGGGAAATGTTGCAGAATTCTCCAGTCACAGCCACAGGACTCCAGAATAGTGACACTGGATGGCAAATACAACTTGTGCAGTACAGCAGACCTCAATCTGGTGCACTAGAGTGGAGGGCGGAGCTGGCATCTACGCCCATGCTAATGAGCAGGCAGGGCCTCCGAGCCCCACTGGCCGTGGGAGAGACACAGCAGGAACGTTCCCCTTAGACGGTCCGTGCTCCTGACACAGCCCCACCAAACACCAGACATTGCTTGGTGAGCAGTCAGATACTGTTCACCAATTTTCTAAATTGCTAATCAGATAATTGCTACAATAGTTAATTTTGCAGCCATTCTACATTTGAATAAGCAAAATAGAAAATAATTAGACCCGAACAATCACATTGGTTTAAAAGCACGCTAATGGACAAAATTAGTTTATTCAAATTTGTTTCAACATTCATCAGAACGCTTGCTGGTCAATTTGCTTAATGAGTGTTCACTTTTCCCTTAATTTTTCTTGGGTGACATTCACTTAGAGCAATACATTAAGCCTGCTTCCCTTTGCAAAGAATTATTAATAACCAGCCCCATGGCTGAAATGATTATTTCTCAATCTTTTGTAGAAAACAAGTGGAAATGTTTGAAAGGAATCTTGCTCTCTATATGAGAATTTTAAAAAAAAAACGTTTCCAGTATGTTCATTGAGAAAGTTTTATCCTTTCCTTATAAGCCGTTAGGACAATGGCCATTCCTAAAAACACGGGAAAGAGGCCAATTCTAAAATTGTAACCTTTTCGTATGTAATTTAAATCAATGGCCAAGTGGAGAAAATTCAAGTTGGAGGAAGAAAATGTAGTATTTTTGGAAATCTAAATTAATATTATGTCAAGTCTTAGTAACTTTTTTAATAACTATAATTAGAGATATGCAAATTTCTCACTGGGGGGAAAAAAGCTGACAAGAAAAGGCACCTAATTAAGTAATAATGTTATCTTCATTAGATGGTTAAAAGTAAAACTATGAAATAGCACTGTCTCCTTCAGAACTCAAGGAATCTCACACCAAACAAATAAAGGCAAAGGTGCGTCACTTCTTATAAATTTTCCCCAGAAATAATAGTCAGCAATGAACTTCCTGGCACTCAGCTGATTTCAACCATTACATTTTGTCATAAACAACATGCTCAGAGAGCTAATGCTAAGTAGGCCGCAGAGTGTTCATTTCCACAGTCATCAGTTTTCAGACCATTATAACCACCAACTGTTGTCTCCACAACAAATTTTTAATAACTTATTTTCGAAGAAAATTACTTTTTACAACAGCTGTTGGTGATTTAATATTTAAAGACTGTACTTTGATCGAGATTTGGGAGACTCAAAGATTGCTAAATATTACGTTTAAAAACTCAGTACAGATTCTAGGAAGACCGAGGGGGCTGTGGTGGGGGGGGCATAATTATTGAGTCTCCCCAACCATAAAAATAGCAAATACAGCAGACTCAAAAACTACAGAGATCATCCGCAAGAAAGTTGGGTGATAGGTGCTAAGGTGCCCCCGTGGCCTGTGCACGACGTGGGGACAACAGCCACAGGGACCACAAGCGGCACTGTCCAGGAAGCTCGGAAGGCCGTCCTGAGGACAGCCCCTGCAGCTGGAAGGAGACTGCTAGTTCCAGTTTGCTGTAAGTGCACAGGGATTGGAGTCGCACACTTGGCTTTTGTGTCAGAATGTTCTGGAGTGGGCGAGGTCTGACCCCCACGCACTAATAAGGCAGGACAAAGTCCCACACTGAGGAGGACTGCTGAAGACGGGCTCTAAGATGAGCAAAATAGGGACAAAGAATGGACGGTGCGCAGTGGGGCAGGAGCCCCCCAAAGGAAGGTCTTAGGATACGGAAGAGTCCCCACTTTCTGCCGCCTAGATCTGTGACACTCAAAGCTACACGAGCCCTCCTGAAAGTACAGAAAATCGCAGTAACAGTAGGAAAGAATTACAGTAGAACTCCAAACAGTTACGTTTTAGGAAAAAGTAAGACGCAGAATGACCTACCTGGTCTGAACAATAAAATCATATCGCAAGGACACAAAAGACAAAAACAAACCAAAAACCCCAACTATAACCTAACATTTCAAAATGAGCCAAAAGAAAATAAAAAGAGCGGCATGAATCAGAATGTTAAACACTCACACAGGAGTTGATTAGAGAAAATGATCTGAAAATGGAGGTCAAAGAACGAAGAAGTGGAAATAAAAGCATCTCAGAAATGACAGGTAAAAAGAACACAAGAGCAAACAAATGAATAGTGCTTTAAATGAAAAGAAGATGGAAAAGAGGAAAAATTTTAAACTCGTACAAATTACAAAGGGACTAACAGAATTTGAAAGGGATAAAACAGACAAAGAAGACCTAACATATGTGTAGTGGGAGTTTCTAAAGCCAACAAAGAGAAACAGAATACAAATGCCGTACTTCAAGAACATCTTGGGGGGGAAATAAAAGAACTCTTGAAATTACAAATTAAAGCAGCACATCCTGTGCCTGGAAAAAAAATCAACCCACGGTAGCCAATACTATGAAACTACTGAGCCTCAAACAAGAAAGGTAAAATACGCCGAGTTAAATGTGAGGGAGAGAAAATCAAATTATCGTCAGACTTTGACAACACTTTATGGCAAAAGATAATACAATAAAATAATAAAGGTGCTGGATAAGACGGGTCAAGGAGTTTATGTCTGTCAACCTGACCTTTACGTGCACTGACTGTGCACGAGCTGTTGTGAATATACAATTCAGGAAACACTTCCCATGAGTACTTCCTGCAGCATCTATCAGAGCAGGAGCTTCAAAACCCAGAAATGGCAGGAAAAGCATAAGGCCTGGTTTCCAGCATCAGATATATTTCACCTGCACAACTAAGACTAAATGACGGTGACAGAGGAAATAGCAGAGTGCTGTGTGCTCTGACCAAGTGGTTTTAGTAGACGTCAGAAAAGTGAGGCAGCGGGAAGTTCGGAAAGTTAGAGGGAGCTTGGTGACGCCTATTAACTGGGCCTGGAAGAATATTCCACTCACAGCTGAGGGAGAAAAGAGAGAGGAGAGAACAGCTGCTGGCTCATTTGAATGTTACCGTTGGAAACCAACAGGAAAACATTCCCCAAAAAGAGGAGATAAGGGTTTTATAGGAAGATCTCATTATAAAGGCAGCTATTAGAACAAAAATACAAATCTCCACAAATACCGAAAGGTGTGCCAAAGGTGAAAGTAGATGAACCCACCACCTATGCAGGACTCTTGTATTAAAAAAAGAAACTGAATATGATCAAACTTTTAAGTCACCAATTTACAGGAAATACAGGAAATGGAACATGTCAATTGCACAGTCAGCAGAATTCAGTCTGAAAATCCACACGGGACAAATTCCCAGTTTCTCCAACAAAAGCAAAGGGCTAAAGACGACTTGGGGACCTATCGACGAACAGCAACGCATGGACCTTGTTCGGTTTCTTTCAAATATTTTGAAAGAATGATGTATGTTTGTTTTTATTTATTTATTTTCAGTAGGGGAAATGTGAGTACTGGATGTTCAGACAGTGATTGGAAGGGCGACGTTGGCATTATCATTACGATCAGAAAGGGCTCTGTGCCCTAGAGCCACATACTGAAAACCCTTACAGATGAAATTCCACGGTGCTTGACACTCGCTTCACAACACTGACGAGGCGGGGAGATGCCATGTTGATAAGTTTGGAAGCTGGATGGTGGCGACATGAGGGTTCATTATGCTATTCTCTGTTTGAAATGCTCCATAAATTAAAATATGCTTTTTTAAAAGTTCTATTCCTTCGTGTTTAAATAAAATGGCTGCTAAGAGATTTTCAACCAAGCCAGGGAATAGTCCCATAGGCTCCCGACTGCTTTTTTGTTTAAACCTTTTTCCTACACAACTGATAGTAAATTTATTTATTTATTTATTTATTTATTTATTTATTTTTAGAGACAGAGTCTCTCTCTGTTGCTCTGGGTAGGTAGAGTGCTATGACATCATAGCTCACAGCAACTTCAAACTCTTGGTCTCACGGGATTCTTTTTCCTCTCCTCCCAAGTAGCTGGGGCTATAGGTCCCAGCCACAATACCTAGCTATTTTTAGAGACAGAGTCTTGCTCTTGGTTCAAGCTGATCTTGAATTTGGGAGCTCAAATGATCTACCCCCGGGCCTCCCAGAGTGCTAGGATTACAATGAGCCACAACCTCCCGATAGAAAATTTAAACAAGGCCTATTTGAATGCAGGCCCTAAAATTCACAACCAAAACCACAGGTGCTAACCTGTGATAATTACCCTAGATAAAAATAATTGTCAAACCTGGAGTGAGTACATTAAAGCACAATTCCTGAATTGTATACCTGTAGACATACTAAGGCTGGGGATGCCTTCCCACCCACACCCCAGGAGAGTTCCACTTTCAGTTCTTAAAAGCCTTTATCCTGGATTTCTTCTTGAGGACCAGAACCACCAATACCACAGGTGTCCAGAAGGGACAGAGAAGAAGCTTTGCTGTCCTGAGTAATTCACCAGTGTCAATTCTCATTTTGGAGAATCCTTCATTTGAAGCTTAAGACCTTATCCCGTCATGGACCTCTGAAAGCCATCGTTATGGCCAGCTGCAATAACCACAGAGTTGAAATTCGGCACACAGCAGGACTAACAGTGGTTAAATGGCACCTTATAGATGGCAAAGTGCCATCAGTGTAAGTTATTAAAACCCAAGTTGGTGGCTCGGCGCTCGTAGCACAGTGCTTTCGGCACCAGCCACATATACTGAAGTTGGCAGGTTCCAACCCAACCTGAGCTTGCTAACCAACAATAACAACTGCAACAAAAAATAGCCGGGCACCTGGAGTCCCAGCTACTTGGGAGGCTGAGGCAAGAGAATAAGAGAATCGCTTCAGCCCAAGAGTTTGAGGTTGCTGTGAGCTGTGACTCCACGGCACTCTACCAAGGGCGACAGCTTGAGACCCTGTCTCAAAAAAAAAGATGGTCAGATTTTAACTAGAAAAAAATAAAGGCATTTTAAAGGGAGGCTCAGAAACTTCAGTCCTTGGAGAGACACCAAAAAGTATCCAGCCTGAACTCCTGAAACATCTGTCTTAGCTAAGAAAGAGCATTCTGCTACATTCTAGGGGGGGAAATGGCTCCAAACCTGCTCTCTAACAAAGCAGCTTGAACACTTATGGCCCCGAAAGTCCTGAAGTGTGGACACTGTCAGCGTGTCCCACACTCATCCAACCCTCTTCAGTACATCTTCCCTGGGGACATCTGCTGATCAAGAGGATTGGGGTGTGGAAAGGCCAGGGCAGGCCCAGGGGAGCCAGGGATGAGCACCTCTCAAGCTTGACCCCCGCCCGTCCTCCCACCCCTAAACCTATGTCCTTCCTGTTACCCTGGTTACCTTCACTGACTTGCCTCCTGAATGAACCAGTCCCCCCGACCCTGTAACTGTTCCTTTCTCTGTTTTCTTCCTTAATTGACCATAATAGGGAACTAAATCTAAATTAAACTGCTTTCTATTGACAGACCTTCAACTTTCCTTCCATTCTTTTTTATTTTTTTCTTTCTGGACTCTTGGACCTAAGATCTTGAGAGAGAAAGAATTTGATAGACCATTAAGTCCCAAGAGAGAATAAAGATTTTTGTCTGATACGTTCACTGCTACACCCCTAACGCTTCCATAATTATTTGTGATTAAATCTAGGAATCCTGGTACAGGGTTAGTTTAAAGACACCAGAGGGGACCGAAAGAATGAAGCTGTGATGAAGCCCCACTTCTCCCTGGCCAGAGCTGCATTACGGAGTTGGGGGGAGGCCCAGACACAACTTCAGACCCACCCCCCGTCCGGCGTGTGCCTGCTGGACAGCCTGTCTGGGAAGGCAGTGGTTCTGAAACTAAGATGATCATTTTAAATAATATCCCTTAAAATTGCTGGAATGTAAATTAGGCAACACATTCAGATCTACTAAAAAAACTCACAAACCCTTCTACATATGCTAGTTTATTTTAAAAGAGCCGAAGGAGAGGGTTCTCTTCTGTGAAAGGGATTCTTTCTGGTTCAGCTGAAAACGTTATCTACTATTTCCCTGTGGCCAATACATAGACTATACTAAAGTAAGTAGAAAACATTTGAAAACCCCAATGAAGCATTTTTATCAGCTACACTAATGATATATCTTATACTAAGAATCCTGGTTTAATTTAGCAATGACAAAAATCCTAAAAACCAGTTCGTGTGATGTTTTTACCAGCCAATTAAATATCACCCATTTCTTAAACTGAAAAGCTTTCCAGGGTACATTCTCTCAACATCAGCCATTAAAAAGGAAATCTGCATTGTGAAAATTAGGATGGTAACGCATTTAAACTACTTTATAAGCTAAAAACTCCATCACTTTAAAAATTCTCATGCTACCTTTATTCCACTATAAGTGGAATTCTTATTTTTTTTAACACGGTCTTGTTTTCTCTTTAAGCATACTCTAGCCAAATAGAATAACAGCCATGTCACCAGCCACGCTTCCCACTCCAGTATCTGCAGTAAATATGTGCCCAAGAAACCATTATCTACTTGGACCTCTTTCTATAAACACTTCTTTCCGATCAAGAGAGACAAATTAACTTCCAAAGTTCTAGGTGATAAAACTCTTCTTTGTTCTTACTCTGTCAAGTAATTCCCCTGCTAAGAACCTACATAGGCTATTATATTTAAATTACTGGGAGTCCCCCATCCTTTAGAAGACTCTTTTGACACCTTCTGAAAGAATCTGAGTTACCTGGGGTAAACCCAAATGAAGGAGATTTTTGTCTCACTTGATAAACAATTTTAAAGACACATGACTGTGGTGGGCGCCTGTGGTCCCAGCTACCTGGGAGGCTGAGGCAAGAGAATCGCTTAAACCTAAGAGATGGAGGTTGCTGTGAGCTGTGACTCCACAGCACTCTACGGAGGGCGATAGAGTGAGACTCTGTCTCTACAAAAAAAAAAGACACACGGTAAAAGAGCTTCACTTGTTTCTCATTTTCTCTCTTATTGTCTTCTCCACTTGGTCAAGAAGGAGGCATTCACTGACCAAGTGCTATCAGACACACCTTTTCCTTAAGGATCGGAATTTTCCCACCACAACAGCCACCTGGTCCTCGCCAAGTCACTGGGCTTTGGAGAGGAGGCTACCAGGCCCCAGCTGCCTTCTAAGCCAGGACAGGGGTACCCAGCAAGAAGCTCCAGATGCCCCAAACCACACAGAACCCTATCAAGATTTGGGGGTTTGGTTTGTTGATGTTTTGCTTCAACAAATGAACTGGCATAAACAAGATTTATAAACTGCAGGATTACTGTTTTACCAAATATTTAAAATCTATTAAGAATGAAAGATCATCCATTGCCACTATCAAATGCTGAGGCCCTCAAATCTGTAATCTTAGCTGGTGGCAAGGGTGGAGGGTAAAAAGGTAGCTTAAGGGCAGTTAGCCTTGGACTTCAGAACAACTCCAAGTATGTATCTGCACTAGATTTGCATTGAACATTTGCATACAACACGGGGCGCCTACCCAGAAGTGAGGTCTGTACTTTACCATTTTTAAAAGTTATTTCTTTGAAATAAGCAACTATAAGAAATATTACCAGCTCTACAGGATATACTTTAATTATTGAAGAATAAATCCAAGTGCCATAAAAATTATCCCATCTCATCTTCTAGCAAGTCCACAAAGATTATTTCTATGGGAGCCTTTGATTAACTCTAACCCTTGGCTTTTGATGTTCACATTTTGATCAAATTCCATCCCACTCTTCAAGATTTAATCCAGGGCCTGCATCTTCCCCTGAACCAGCCGTTCTACTCAAGAGATGATGCCTGTCCACAGCTAGTGGACCAGACTGTTACTGAATACTTAAACCTGCTATTGCAAATCCCCCAACATCAGCGCCTACCCAGCATTTATCTTCCTATAAATCCTAGGCTCCTTAAAGGCACGGACCCCAGCTGAGACACCCTCATAAATTGACAGAACAGGTGAGAGGGTGTTACCAACCCAAAGCTGCAGAATTGCAATTTCATTTCTACCACTTTCCCCCACTGGACCACTGGCTGATCTAAAACATGACACTGAGCCACGGCCATGAAATGACCAGAGGGAAGGGACAGATGGGAAGAGAGGTCAGAGTGAGGGGGACCCAGAGTGAATAATCCACCCTGAGTAATCAAGGGGAAAGGACCCCTGCAGGGCCGGCCGTCCCCGCCACCCCGATGCTACTGATCACAGAGCATGAGCAAGCTTAGCTCAGGACTTTTCCTATCTTGACACTCAGCTTAAATTATCGCACTGTATAATTTTGTTCTACACTTAGATTTCCCCCCGCTCCCCAAAGATCAATGGCCCTTTTCCAGCCCAGGTTCTTTGCTGGCTGCTTTCAATGCACCCCAAATTGTGAATACAGTGGTGTATCCTGTTAAGAATGAGCTATTTCTGAGAAACACCACCTCACAGCCAAAACAGGGAGCAAAGAAAATCTGTGTTTTCCCATTTGCAAATTATCCAGAAAGGATTTCAGACAGGCCCTCAAGGGGCATCACACCAGTGAGCTGGGCAGGACCTCAGCCATTTCAAAATGACGATTATTCGGCTCTCCTCGTATCTCCATTGAAGATCCTGTAATTACTTCTAGTAACACAATAAAGTCTTTCCCAACCATTCCAATTGAAGAATTCCCCCTAAAAAAAGTCTCAATTTCCTTCCGGGGCAATTTACTTTCATTTTGTTCTACATTCTCCACTCACACAACACAAATATTTAAAGACTGCCATTCACTAAACTTTCTTTACCTTACCTTCTCCAGGCTTAATAAATCCCAGTTATTTAAGTTGCCTTCAAAGGGCCTATTTCCCAAAGCTTTCATCAACAATATGCTCTCCTCTACACCCCAAATACTCATTTTATTCTCTGACAAAAACAAAACCAAAAACCTCAAAAATGGCCTACTGTAAAAAACACTTCCCACTAAATGCAGAACCTCTGTAGCTGACCACCGAAGGGCTGTAACGAACTGACCCCCTCGTGGAGGTGTCCACCTAAGGAACTGGGCCTGCAGTACTGATGCGTACACGTGGTACACGTCCAGTCCGTGGAAATTAAGTGAACTTACACAGATGGTCGATGTAGGGAAGTGGTCCACCATGGAGGTTCTACTGTACTTCTTTTTAAGAAAATTTATTTTTCATCACATGACTGGTACACAGTTAACACACTATTTTTTATAATCCCCACCTGCTAGCATCATATTATACAGCCATGTTCTGTGATGCTGGGGATTAGTTTTATTTCTTACATGAACCTGATACTAAGAAGAATTTCATTTACATCTAACCCTACGCCAGTGAAATTGAGTTTCAAGTAAATGCATCCCCCACAATAATCAATGAACACACACAGCAGCATCCAGCATCAGTCCGGCCACCCCTCCTCTGGCTTTATTTCCGTTACTCCCCATCACCGGCACCTGCAGTGACTCCTGTTCTCCTCGTCCCCAATCTCATCAGGACCTGACACACGGAAGGTGCCGTTAACTGCACCACGTGAGGAAATCCTGGGCCTTCATCCTCCTGTGGTCTCCCTTCTTTCCCGAGCACACAGCCTAACACCCACCCCTTCATCGAGGAAGGACCCGCTGGCTGTCCTGTCCAGCTCTCTGCTATGAGCTTAACTACCCTAAAAGAGCCTCCACAATACCTCCGTTTAGATATCTAGCATCCCAATGTTCATAGCAGCACTTCCTACAACAGCCAAAAGGTGGAGGCGACTCAAATGTCCAAAGGTCTATACACACGTACAGTGGAATATAGCTCAGCCCTAAAGGAAGACAATTCTGACCTCTGCTATTACACAGATGAACCTGAGGACGTTACGCTAAGTGAAATAACCCAGTCAGGAAAAGACAATACTCAACAGTCCACTTATAGGAGGGACGTAGGGAATAGTCAAATGCAGAGACTGAAAGAGGGAAGGTGGCAGCAGGGGCTGGGGGCTGAGTGAGGGGGTCGCTGTAAAGGTCACAGAGTTCCAGTTCTGTAAGATGAAGAGTTCTGGAGAATGGCTGCACAACAACATAAGTGTAATTAACACTATTTACTTATACCCTTAAAAATGGTTCAGACAGGAAACTTTACATGATGTGTATGTTGCTAATTTCTCTTTAAATTTCTCTCTTGGTGTTGGCCACCCACATCAGGCATCTGGCGTCCCCAGACTGTGGGACAGGTTGGGAAGTACGCTCAGCTACACAGAGGGGTGGAGCAGGTGGCCCACTGGAGAGCAAAGCCAAGAGGGCCACTCCCGGGTCACCTTAGCCTTCCTTGACTTCAATGCCTTCTTCATAACCTGGACCAAATTCAACACTAAATATACCCTCTCCGCCATGCTCCTGGAAGCTAATCAGAGGAGTCCACCTTTCCAGCCTCTTCTCTTCAAATTCCCCGCCCCAGCCTCCAACCAACCCCAAAATAACATCTTAACCGCTTTCCATGGTTCTCTTGCTTTTTCCAACTGAAGCCCCAACTACAGTCCTTACCCCTTCCTCCTTTCAGGCACAGAAATTAATCTCAAAGATTAGCTCTCCACACACACTCACACTGACCCCTGATCTCCACCATCTGCCCCCCAAGACGCCAGCTCCTCCCCTTTACAACCCTGCCCAGGGCA
Source organism: Perodicticus potto (assembly GCA_963574655.1). Lineage (NCBI taxonomy): Eukaryota > Metazoa > Chordata > Mammalia > Primates > Lorisidae > Perodicticus > Perodicticus potto. The sequence continues at coordinate 10,194 of CAUYRH010159658.1, read as the reverse complement.
CGTTGCACTTGTGAGAACCCCAGTCCACTCTGAATCAGTGGCTCTGTTTCCGCAGCCCCTGTGAGGACCAAGGCCTGAGACCATGAACCTTTGCTAGACTGCATTCAAAATGCTTACTGAGCAGATACTGTGTACAAAGCTTGATGTAGGTGCCAGAGGACAGCAGAGATGTCAAACCAATATTTGCTGAGCACCACAGAGTCTAGCCTAGGGCAAGGGACAAGTTCAACTTGCTCCCCGAACTCCCAGGTAAAGCAGTCAAGGAAAAGCTCCTCACTCAGGGAGTTTTCAATGCCACTTTGTAGGAAAACAGGAGTCATGGACCCTACTTACTGGCCTAGGGAAAATGGCCATTCACCTACATACATTTTTACCCAGAAATCTGTATCCCCTTTGGTGGAAACTAACCTAAGAATAGTGTTAAAAAGAACCAGGCAGGCAGGGCGCAGTGGCTCATGCCTGTAATTCCCAGCAACTCTGGGAGGCCAAGGCAGGTGGACTGCCTGAGCTCATGGGTTCGAGACCAGCCTGAGCAAAAAGCAAGACCTCGTCTCTACTAAAATAGAAAAATTGAGGCAACTGGATCGCTTGAGCCCAAGAGTTGGAGATTGCTGTGAGCTATGACACCACGGCACTCTACCGAGGGCAGAGAAGGAAAGAACCAGGCAGAGAAGTCTGAATGACTATTAACTGTAGACTTTAAAAAAATTATAGACCTTAGGCCAGGTGCAGTGGCTCGTGCCTGTAATCCTAACACTCTGGGAGGTCAAGGCAGGTAGACTGCCTAAGCTCAGGAGTTTGAGATCAGCCTGAGCAAGAGCAAGACCCCATCTCTACTAAAAACAGAAAACCTAGCTAGGCACTGTGGCGAGCACCTGTATTCCCAGCTATTCTGGAGGCTCAGGCAAGAGGATCCCTCAAGCCTAAGAGTATGAGGTTGCCGTGAGCTATGTAGTCTCCATGGCACTCTACCAAGGGTGACAGAGTGAGACTCTGTCTAAAAAAAAGAAAAAAATACACATTAAACATACAAACTTCATCTTAATTTCAAAAAACCTACGTAATCTGTTCTTACACCATTCCCAATTTTTTTCTAAGAGCCAAAGCTGAAAGAGGAACATCAAACCAGGCTGAGTGCAGTCTGCGCACCTCCTCTGGGAGGGGAACAGTGTGAAGCACGACACAGGCAGAAACTCATTAGATCCTCGAGGGACACCAAGTGCATCATCCCCGTTTTACAGATGAGAAAATAAAGCTTCAGGAGAAATTAAGCATCTTGTCCCAGATCACACTGCAGGGAAGTGGCAGAACTGGAATAAAAATGTTGCCAATTTCTGAGCCCAAGCTCTTCACCCTGATGGCACGTGCACTGCGTAATAATTTGGCTTAAACCTAAAGTTTTGCAAAAATGTTGAAAACCCAGCTGTCAAACAGGTCTGCACTGGAAGACACCTAACAAAAGTGTGTCATGATCAAACCATTAAGTGAGAAGGCTAAAAAGGAAAATTACTCCTTAATTTTCTGGGTGGGAAAAGTACCAGGGGTGAATGTTTCTGTTGGACAAATCATCTGGAGATGAGTGATGCTTTTCTGGGGGAAAAAAGTTCAAGATCTGCTCAATCTCTAAGACCAGTGATTCCCAACTCATATCAAAACCTAAATAAACCTCAAGGCAAAATATTAAAGTTTATTTCAGTTTAAAAGTTGTCAAGTTAATACTTATGAGTACTTGTATGCAAGGATCATAAAGAGAAATAATCAAATTCTACACATGCGAAGAATTCCGTCATTGATTATGTGCCTATCCCATGCCAAGCATCTTTATAAAAACCCTTCTAATTCTTTAGAAAAATCCTATTAAGAGTAGGATATTACTCCCATTTTAGGAACAATAATAGTTCCTGTTTTACAGATAACAAGCTTGGCTAACATGTATTAAACACAGCACAGTGCGCCATTCTAAAAGCTTTACATGCAGGAATACGTCTATTGGCACAGAAAGGTTAAATTAATTTGCCCAAAGTTACAGCTGGGAAATGGCAAAACTAGGATGAAAAACAAAAGCTAAGAAAGGTAAAGCAACTTGGTCCAAGGCCACAGCACTATCATCCATGGAGCCACTTTACTAACAAGGCAGCCCACCTGTGTTCCTTCCACGCATCACCGGCCCTGTCCCACCTGGATTTACCAGGGCCTGGCAATGGAAAGTGATGGAGCCTGATGAAGCCTGAAGGGCACTGGCCCCATGGGTAAAGGAGCCAGGGTCTTCATTCAATTCAAGAGAAGAGGCAAACAGACATTTTGATAAACACTCTCTATGTTTTTAAATATTGCCTCAATGTTTTCTAAAAGCCATCATGTGAGCCAAACAAAACATATGCATGGGCTATCAACTTACAACTGCTCTTTAAACTTAGGAGGAGTCTGAAGTGTATGATCACATCCAGAGTGTCAGAAATCAGAGCTGTGAGGCCACACTGCCCGGGAAGTCCTCTCCACCTTCAACAAAGACTGACACTGGGTTTGCTCTGAGTCAAACTCCTGCCTCTGCTAACTCCCTTCAGGGTGCTCCTTGCTCTGGGCCTTGCAGCGGGAGGTTTATTCAAGTTACTAAAAATGCATATGAAATTTTGCCTGTTTGGAGCCTTGCAAATGTCTTTTCATCTCACTTTGTTAAGGTTACCACACATGAATGCAGCAAAATAAAGCACTTCCCGCATCCTAGCCTGCCAACTCTTAAACTAAATTAATTCTGGAGAAAACGCTGCCACAGCTTTGACCCACTACCTTGACGGGTCCCCCGCTGCAGTCCAGCTCGAGAATGCTGCTCGGCCACCGTGGCTCATTTCCTCATGTCTTTCTGTAATCAGCTGGAGGAGACTTGAGGAAATGAGTCAAAATCCTAAGGGTAACTTCTAACGCCTGTCAACAACAGCAGCAAAATTCATCACCACAACAACATCTGTACATAAATGTGCTCCAAGGGAAGCCCACAGAATACTTGGCACATTTCTGATGAGAATTTCTTTGGGGAGAAAAAAGGCGTGGAGTAGTAGATTGTTATTTCTCATCCTGCTCACCCAGGGTAAATAGCCATGGTATCAGCCGTTATTGGGGGCTTTCTTGTTCACAGCTATGCACAAGTGCAGGAAGCTAAGAGCATTTTTATTTTTTTGGAGTGGGGGATGGATTTCAATTGACTTGCATCATCATTTTAGAGTCAGTTTATTATCAGTTCTGAGGGAATGGGATACTTAACACCTAAGCCCTTACACCGCAGGGTCAGATACCCCCACCAAACCATAATTAACAAATCCTTCCTCACTGAATACCTCCCTAAAATTGAGAACACTCTAACAGCCTGTCATAAGGGAGGCAATGCTAGGTCTTTTTCACCAAAACTGGGAAAGTAGTGACCTGGGCCAACCTGCATTCTCAGAAATTCCAACCACGCCTGGTAGATAGGAGCGACTCAAGGAGTATTTCTGAATGAGTCTTAGTTTATAACAGATTCTGGGGATTCATAGTGGATATACAGTTGGGCAAATGGGGCTAATAGCAAGCTTCACCACTGATTGTTTTGGGCTCGTCGTCCTCAGTTGGACGAGCTGTAAAATCGTAAGAGTGGTAATAGTGCTATCTGGGCTGAAATTAGTAGAAATAGCAGATAAAGCCCCCAGCACAGGGCCTGGCACACAGGTCCCCATTATAGAGCAAAGATCTATGTACAACACACATGTAATGGGAAATCTGAGACACATTAGGAATAGTGTTGGGACGCACAACGTGCGTGATTTACACGGTCAAAGAAAACATGTGTTGATAGGTGGGAAAGACCAGAACAGGGATAAAGGAATTATCTGGGTTGCCTTTACAAAACAATCGCATTATTTCCAGCAGGATAAGAAGTCAGAATGCCTTGTGTCCAGCTGCGGAGGATAACTTGAGCCTCACATCTGCAGGAAAAGGGGGAAGGTGTGATTCACGATCCCTGGCAGGTTCATCCTGTTGGGCACAGGAGCTGTAAATGGGGGGGGGAGGCAGGAATGAGGGTTACTACAGAGCTGTACCTTCCAGTCCTCAAAGGCCTTTGCAGAGGAGCTGCGGGAATTGAGGGGTGGGGGGATAAAGCACAGCTCCCTGTGGCAGCCAGCGGCAGACCAGAAGCCCCCACACACCAGTGGCCGCGGGACCAGGAGAGACACAGGGACTTCACCGAGGCAGGAAGAGTGGAAACTACTGGAGTACACTGCACAGCCCTGGAGGGGGAGAATCCTGCACCCCAAACATCCTTCCAGATGCAGACGCCTCATTGTCCTCTGGAGGAAGCTGGGCCCCCCAGAATTTGAGTGACCTGCCCTAAGCGACCTGCCCGGGGACACGCGACCAAAGAAAGGCAGAGAAAAGAACCCAACGGCAAAGCAAGGGTTACTCACTTCAGCGAGACAGACCTTAAAATTCCCTTTGCCAGGAATCGACTGGAAGGAGCAGGAAACCAGATTCATTTAATTTTCAGCAAGGGAAATATTCAGCGTGGTCTGTGCTACCGGGGTCTAGTTCACGTACCTTAACTGACATTAAAAAGGCACGCACCCGAAGACCGTAAACTAGAAGGGGACACTCCCTCCTGACCCCTCCGACCCTGGCACCGCACAGGGGTCCCGATGCCAGGCTTCCCTCTCCCCACAGGAAAGCCTCACGCTGCCTCCGACGACTGAGGCTGTGTCCTGAGACTGCAGAGAAAACGACCTGCAGCCGCCGGATTGCAGCTCGGACTCGCTTTCTCCCCTAAGGGTTTGGGGATTTTCTTCTCTGGACCTGGTAGGGGGCAGGGCTGCAGAGCGCACCGGCGACACCTGCAAACAAGGGAACGGGAGTCTGACGCAGGCTCCAGAAGCTTGCAAATAAATCTTGCAAATAAATCCTTCCCCTAAAGACCCAAGTTCCCGCGCGGATACAGCTGGATTTTCCTAACGGCGTGAAGAAGCGAGGAAGGTGTGTGGAAAAGTTCCCCTCCATCCTGCACCCCCCACCTCTAGCGGCCCTGAGTGCAGATTTCCCGGGCTGGGAGGTTGGTGGGGTCAGGAGGGAGGGAGGGGAGGCGGTCTCCAATCTCAAAATTCCCGAAGAAACGGAGACCAAGGGCGTCCAGAGCGCAGCAGGCTGGCCCCTCGCTGCGGCTGGGCGCTGCAGGCGGCCGCGGTCCGGACCTCCGGCTGGACGCTGCAGGCGGCCGCGGTCCGGACCTCCGGCTGGACGCTGCAGGTGGCCGCGGTCCGGACCTCCGGCTGGACGCTGCAGGCGGCCGCGGTCCGGACCTCCGGCTGGACGCTGCAGGCGGCCGCGGTCCGGACCTCCGGCTGGACGCTGCAGGCGGCCGCGGTCCGGACCTCCGGCTGGACGCTGCAGGTGGCCGCGGCTGTCCCTGCCTCCCCCGAGCCGCGGCAGAACGCAGCCTCCAGCCGCCGGGCGCTCCCGGGCGCGTGGCAGGAAGGGGCGAGCACCAGATTTGCAAAAGCGAAGTCTGCAACCTAGCGGCTGCTTCCCACACGCCCGGCCCAGATTGTCCCTGTGGCCGCCATCCCCAGGGTTGTGGGGTCCCGGCCCCAGAGCAGCGTGCCGCGCTTCCCGAAGCGGACCCGGAGGCCGGGAAGCGTGGCAGCCTTCGACCCGTCTCGGCCGGGGGCGCGGCGACCGGAGGCTGCAGCGGGTCGGCCCCCAGCTCTGGGCACAAAGAACGCCGGCGGCTGGAAAGCAGCAGCCGCAGGGCGACAGCGGAGGCTCCGCAGCTCTGCCCGCGGCCAGGCGGCTGACCTGCCGGCCGCCCTCCCGCGCGCCGGTCACACACACGCAACTTTTAACAAAAGGAAGCCGCGGCCGCCGCTCGCACGGCGAGAAAGGGCGCTCGCAGACAGCCCCGATCCGCCCTCCCCGGCCACCCGCGCACCGTCGGCACAAAAGCAGCCCCAAACGCGCACGCAGCCCGCAGCCGCGGTCACGCCTGAGTCCCCTCTCCGTCCCCACGGCCGGAAGACCCCCGGGTTGGCGTCCAGCCCCGCCGGCAGCTAGGGGCTCCTCGCGCAGGTGAGCGAGGCAGGGCGCGGGAGAGTCCCCAGGCCACCTCGACTCTTCCCGGACTGGAGGACCCCGGCGCGCAGGGCCCACAGCCACCTCTCCTCTCCGCACCCGGGCGCGGCCAGGCTGCGGCTCTCGGGGTCCCACCTGTCCGGACGCGCAGCAGGAGGAGCAGAAGGCAGAGAAAATCCCAGGCGCCGCGAGCGCTTCTCATCGCGGTGGCTGCGCTGGGATCGGAGACCTGCGCCACGCTCCAGCTCTCGCCCGAGTGCTCCGAGCGCGGCAAAGCCGAGCCCCCAGAGCCGCCGGCGCCGAGCCGCAGCCCCTCCCCCGGCGCGCCGGCCACGCCCCTCCCCGGCGCCCCTCCTCGCCTCCCCTCCCGCGCGCCCGCCCGGGTCTCGCTCCTTCCCGGCGGCGTCCGGCCCTGGCTTTTTCGACGTGCTAATCCCGAGGGACGGAGCCCGCGGGGAGGAGGAGGCCACGTGCGTCCTCGCCGCGCGCGCTTGACCCCGGAGCCCCTTCATCTCTCGACCTCTCCTCCCCGCGTTGCGCTCTGCCCTCCGAGGCGGTCCCGGACTAGGGCTGCTGCCCGCCGCCTTTGTGAACTGGGCACCGCGCGCGCTTCAGGGCACGGGCCTGCCACCTGGCAGGTGCTCCCCAGACAATAAAGGTTGGCTGCCTGCCACTCCAGCACGCTCGGAGGCAGGAGGCTGGACGCCGCGGGTGGTGGAGGTGGTGCAGGGACGGGAAGGGGAGGGTGTCAGGAAATTGGGGCCCGACATTCTTCTTCATAGCTGTTAGAAGAGGGGGACCGGTGGCGTGGTAAAAAGCTGAGCCCGGGTTTAGGTAATTCCCTATGTTCAGTTTCTCCACCTGTTCCATAACCTGCTCAGAACACAGTTGGTTTCTATTGGTCCGAGCGGTCTCCGCCCAGCAAGCCCGACTCCGCACGGTGGAGACCCGGGCTGTGGGGTGCGGAGGAGCGCCTTGCAAAGTTTGCTGTGGTAGCCAGGGTTTTTATGCACATTTGTCTCAGGGCGCCTTTTTTTTTTCTCTCTCCCTGTATGTTTTCTCTGCCTGTATATTGGACGACAGTTACAAGGCTGGGGATCCATGCATCCCCTTTAGCTGTCCTTGTCATGTCCCAGGAGCAAAATAGAAGTAAAATGATTCTCTTAAGGCAGGTTTCACGGCCCAGAAAGTACTTTTAAGCCACTCGCTAAGGGTGGCCGTCCTTGAAAGGAAGGTACCAGCAGTATCTGTGTATAGTTTTCTCATTCTGCCCACACTGAGAATTCTTTGTGAGGTGGGTAAATATGTTGATTGTTGCAGTACTAAAAGTGACCCATTCAGCTAGTAGAGGGGAGACCCAAGGTTTGAACCCTTATTTGAAGACCTACTCCAAGTATGGTGAGCTTTCACTGCATTCTGCGTTCACCCCTAAACCATCCCTCTTAAGAATGGAAAATAAATGGGAGGGATTTGCCGTCAGAAAAGGAAGAGAATAATTTAGATGCAGATAGCCTTTTTTCTAAAGTATCATCCAAAATACACAGTGGCCCAGCTCCCCCACTGCATTCAGTATTAAAAGATCTGTTTGAAGGTGACAAGACTTTGTCTTATTTTTGTAGAGTTCTTGCCTACCTAGGTGCTCAATAAATGACAGGACTTAGGTGATTTAAGAAAAACGATTTCTAAAGCTAATCGCTTAAAAATTATCTTTACTAGAGGATGGTCAAGTGATCGGTGTGTGTGCCACTCTTTACATTTATGTTTTTATTCCCTTAACAAGCACTTTGCGTGACTAGTGTGAGGTAAGGGGGATAGACACTGGGATGATTATTGTGCCCTGACAGTCCTTACTGTCAAGTAGGGGACCCTGCCTGTCATGTCCTAGCAGGTGGTTCCAATCATACAGCTGTGAAAGAACTGAAACTCAGGAGGTTTCTGTGCTCTGGGCGATCAGATCTCATGTATTTTTCCCCCCTAGGATGACAGATAAAGGATACCACTCAAGGCAATCATAAGTTTCTGGGATCTTGATTTATTTCAAAAATCCATTTTTGAATTGAGAAGGAAAAAACCATTCTGAGTTAAAATATCAACATTATGCCTGAGAGAGAAAATTTACCATTTTCTTTTTCCATCCACTGATACTGGAAAAGACAACATCTTCAACAGAGTGGGTGAAAAGAGACCATATTGCAATTTAATTCTAAGCAAGAAACTTCTATCAGAAAAAAAGAACTGAATAGGGAATTAATGGAACAATGCTGGATCATTCCTATTTATCATTCAACAAGCATTTCTTGAGCACCTAGGTAGCCATGAACTCTACAAAAATAAATAAGACAAATACCTAGGGGATTTCACAGTCCAGCAGGGAAAACAAGCACCCAAGTAAGAAACTACAATATCTGCTAACAGAGCCCATGTTCAGACAGTATACACCAATTTGGTCGTATTTATTGGTAGAATATTGGAATCCTGAACACCTGCTAAGTGCCTTCTTATATCCAACCCTCCCTTGAGACACCCCAAATCACCTTACATCCCGCAATTAAAGGTTAAAGCAGAGAGCCTCCAATGCCTTTAGGGTTGTTTGCTATTTCTAATACTACCCCTTGCCTTTTTTATCCTGAAGAAGGCACATATATGGTACTATGAGCAAACTGTTAAGAAAATGAACTATATTGGGCGGCGCCTGTGGCTCAAGCAGTAAGGCTAGCCCCATATACTGGAGGTGGCAGGTTCAAACCCAGTCCAGGCCAAAAACTACAAAAAAAAAGAAAGAAAATGAACTATATCGTAGGTCAACACTATCCAACAGAAAACTGCAATGACGGAAATGTTTATAACTCAGGTGGGCTCTATGGATCAGTTCTAGACTGTGTTTTGTGATAGTCCTGAGCTCTTTCACAGATTGCACTGTGTGTATTCGACTGTTTCCAGAATTGTTTTAGTAGAGATTCTTGATGCAAATTGTAGAAACCCAACTAAAAACTGACGTTAAATCAAACAAACAGAGAAACCTAAAATTTATTGTCTCTTACAAGTGGAAAGTATTTCAGATTTTCCTGGATCCAAGACTCAGTCATCAGGACGTGACGGGGGAGTGAGTGTGTGTGTGTGTCTGGGTGTGTGCACCTTTTCCTCTGTCTTCAGCCTGTAGCAATACTTGCTCTGCTGTCCTGTACATTCAGGCTTACAGCTCATTAGAACACACTCCTTTCCTGCGGCATAAACATATTCTATGCCAGTACTAAACATGGGTCTCACTGACCTGGCTTATGTCAGAGGCTTGCCCAGAGCCCTTCCCTGAAGCCAGAGACATGGAATATGACTGCTGGCCAGGTCTGAATCCCACATCCACCCTGGAGCTGAGCTTGAGAATCTGCTTCATCCATACTATCTAGGCTAAGATGGGGAGGGCTGCGTCCCCAGAGAAAAATGGAAGAACTGTCGCTAGAAGGAGGAATTTCTGAATATAGATATACACATATATATGAAGTGCTGGAGTGCTGTGGCATCGTCATAGCTCACTGCAACCTCAGTCTCCCGGGCTCAAGTGATTCTCTTGCCTCAGCCTCCAAGTAGTTGAGACCTCAGGTGCCTCAATGTCCAGCTATTTTTAGAGACAGGGTCTTACTCTTGCTCAGGCTGGTCTCTAACTCCTGAGCTCAGGTGATCCATCCACCTCAGACTCCCAGAGTGCTAGAATTACAGATGTGAACCACCATGCCCAGCCCCTACATTTCTGATTGTAAAAGTAAAGATGCTTATTGTAGAAAATTTAGAAATTACAAAAATATATATAAAGAAACAGAAAATCACCCATGTTGTCATCAGGCAAGAGTTTTAGTATGTTCTTTCAAATTCTTTTTCTCTGCGTATAGGTGAGAGATTTTTTTACTTTACATAGTTAAAAATCTATACTATCTTTACTATATTTGCTAGTTTTCTTTTTTTTTTTTTTGAGACAGAGCCTCAAGCTGTCACCCTGGATAGAGTGCTGTGGCATCACAGCTCACAGCAACCTCCAATTCCTGGGCTCAAGCGAGTCTCTTGCCTCCGCCTCCCAAGTAGCTGGGGCTACAGGCACCCGCCACAACGCCCGGC
>CAUYRH010159656.1:0-18584 GCA_963574655.1 Perodicticus potto | reverse complement strand
CCCTCTCTCTGCTCTTCCTTTCCCCCACCTCCCTCATCTCTCTGCTTTCATACATTTCTTTATGCTTTTTTTTTTCTTTCTTTTTTTTTTTGCAGTTTTTGGCTGGGGCTGGGTTTGAACCCACCACCTCCGGCATATGGGGCCGGCGTCCTACTCCTTTGAGCCACAGGCGCCGCCCCTTTATGCTTTCTTTACCTAAGCATCATCCTTCAACACTATACTTTCTTTTTGCCTGGTTTACATTTTATGTAATGGAAAATCTATTGAAAGTGTTATTTGGTGTCCAGTTTTTTCCATTCAGCCTTATATTCGTGAGCCGTATCCTCTTGTTGCATGTAGCCCTAGGTCGTTCATTTTGACTTCTGTGTAGACCCTGTTGTATGGCCGTACCATTGATCACCACTTACAGATGTTGGGGCAGGTTCTTACGTAGGATTATTGCAAATATTGCTGCTAGGAGTTTTTTTGGTATGTGCTTTTTGGTGCAATATGCACACGTGTTTGCAAGGTTTATACCTAGGTACACAATTGCTGGGCAAAAGGTATGTTTCTCTTTAAGTATAGTACATAATGTCTAAGGGCTTTCCAAAGAGGGAATAGCATTTCATACTCCTAGCAACAGCATAAGAGGCTTCTCTGCTCTTTTCTTGTCAGCCAGGGTAGTCTTAGACACTCTGGGTATGTGAACAGGTCTCGCTGTGGCATTAATTTGCAGTTCCCTGATGGCTCCTGAAGTTGCCTACTTTTCCTTTGGTGAAAAGCCATTTGGATCCTCTTTTGTGAAGTGGGTACTCCAGTCACTATATCACCTTTCCATTAGGTTCCCTGTGTTTTCCTTACATATTCTGGATAAAAACAAAACAAACAAACAAAAAACTCCTAGTGACACGTGTAGCAAATATCTTTTCTCACTCTGTGGCTTCTCTATTTATTTTTGAGATTTAAACATGTATATCTGTGATTATATAAACTTCTTAGTAAAGTTTTTTTTTTTTTTTGTAGAGACAGCATCTCACTTTATCGCCCTAGGTGGAGTGCCGTGGTGTCACACAGCTCACAGCAACCTCCAACTCCTGGGCTTAGGCGATTCTCTTGCCTCAGCCTCCCGAGTAGCTGGGACTACAGGCGCCCACCACAACGCCTGGCTATTTTTCTGTTTTTGCAGTTTGGCCGAGGCTGGGTTTGAACCCGCCACCTTCGGAATATGGGGCCGGCGCCCTACTTGATGAGCCACGGGCGCCGCCCAGTAAAGTTTTATTTATGTTTAACTGGCTCTTGGATTTATTTTTAATTTTTACTCTTAATTTATGTTATTATATTTTTAATTCCATTAAGGTTTTTCCTAAAAATAAAAAAAAAAACTATTGAAGCTTCACATTATTTAACTTAGTCTTCTCCAATATTGACAATATTCAAGGCTATATACACTCTCCTCTGAGAACAGCTTTGGATACTGCTTATATTCTGGCATTTAAGGGAGATATAGTTATCTGAAATGTACTTGTTCTCATTCTGTTTCCATCCGGGGAGCATGCTCTCCTAGGAAGGTACATGGGTCATTATGAAAGTTTTGAGATGCACAAACATGGAAAAACATAAAATCTGAGTGGACGGAAGCAAATGAAGCCCTGACAGCAACACTGATAAACTGAGCAAGGTGAAACTTGCATGTGTGAATCAGAAAGGAAGCTGTTGACAGTGTTTCTTGAAAGTGAAATAATGGACCATAACACAGTCTGTCTCAAAACTTTTGTAGTGACCTACACGTACATCAAAATCTCCTACAAGATCTTTTTTTTTTTTTTTTTTTTTCCATTGTGCGATAAATTTTAAATGGATAAAAATTCAAACACAAAAATATTTATAGCAGTAAGAGAAATTCATAGCTCTAAAAGAACACATACATTAAGTGATTAAAATAATTGACATTAAAGAAAATATAAGCAAATACAGAATACCTACAAGATCTTATCCAACTATATAAGCAATCTCTGAAAGTCTAATCTCTTCCTTGACCCATGGCCCCATCCCACGGCCCTTTATTTTATTTTTACTTTTTCTCTGGCACTTGGTTTTAGATATGATCTAATAGGTAGCAAGTTGTTGCACTTGATTTTTTTTTTTCACTTTATTAGAGTGTTTTAAGGAGATTTGAACACATTTTAACCTATATGTTTGATCATGTGTCCTTCTTACCATCTTGGGATTTTTTACTGATTCCTGTTCATTATATTTCCTCGGTATTATATTTCTTACTCCTGGCCCACTTCCACACCCCTTTTGCTCTAAGGCAGATCCCTTGGTCTGACAAGTGGAATCCAGTGCTGGTCAACCACTAACTCTGCAGTTCCTTAGATGATAGTGCTGGCGGAAGTCCTGAGGATAGCAGAGATACCCACACTCAGAATATGTGTCCTTTCCTGCCAAAATGAATGATTCGCCCTTCTAGGTGAAAATGATGCAACGCCTTCACCCTGCTTCCAAGATGCTGGCTAGTGTTAAGTGATGGTGCTGTGTCAGGGACTCTGTGTTCATTTACGTCTTAGTTTGTTCTGTGTTGTTATAACAGAATACCTGAGGCTGGGTAATTTATAAAGAAAATATATTACTTCTTATAGATCTGAAGTCCAAGGTCAGTTGAGGGACCCATATCTAGTGAGGGCCTTATTTTACTCATTGACACATAATTATATATATTTATGGGGTGGAGTCTAATATATACGTAGCGTAGAAATGAAATCAAGGTATTTAGCATATTTATCACCTTCGACATTTATCATTTCTTTGTGGTGAGAGCATTCAAAATCCCTTTTTAGTGTGTATTTGTCTACTGGTTTCATATTAGTATTGAGTACGTAAGGTATTTGCTTTTCCATTCTTGTGATACTTCACTAAGGAGAAACTACTAGACGAACAAATGCATGCCCACACAAGAGAAAAACACAATTAAACGCAAGTGGGGGGGCCTGAGAAGGAGGGGAAGGGGATTGGTGTGCTCTCACCTAACAGGCACCACGCCAGGGTATATGGCACACCTCCCAGGGGAGGGCCATGACAAAAGTCCACAACTTGGACTTTATCTAACACATGGAAATGATGTAACATAATTGTTTGTACTTTAACATTCATCTGAAAAGAAAAAATTCTCTTTTAATCAGTGTGGGATATACACTATAATATTGCTAAGCCTAATCCCCCTACTTCCTGTTCAGTAGAACACCAGAGCTTTCCCCTCTGGACTGTGACTTTTGTACCCATTGACCAGTTTTTCTCTATTTCCTCCCCACCCCCTGGCAACCACTGTTCCACTCTCTAAGGCCAGGGCCTTCTGGTTGCCTCAGCCTGTGGTGGACGGCAGAAGGGTCTTGAGAACTCCAGAGAACAAGGGAGAACAGAACTTGCTTTGATACCAAGCCCACTCTTGAGATAGCTCACCTCCTCCCTTACTGGGATAGACCCAGTAGCCCCTTCTTAGCACTGCCCCCAGCACTGCTGCACTGGGGGTTAAATTTCCAACATGAAGCCCTAGGGACATGTTCAAACTACTGCCATCACTTTGCTGTCAGGTGGGCTCTGGAGGAAGGAAACTCGGAGATGGTTGCCCGCATGCGTGCTGTCTGTCAGGGAGCAGGTCTGGGGGTAGGGAAGGGACAGAAGCGGGGCTGAGCAGAGGCAGTTGTCAGCCCCACGCCCTGCAGTCCCTGCCCGGGCCTCAGCCGACTCCCCGACAGCCTCTGACGCTGGGATGATCTTTCAGAATTGTCCCAAGTTGGGGCTGGGCCTGTTTGGGTCAGCACTGGTTGAGGACCGCCTCTGGAGAGAGGTGTGATCTTGGATGAGGAGTTTTCTTTAGCCAAGGCAGTCCTCCAAGAACTGGTTGCAGAGGAGTTCTGGTAGAGCATTCTAGCACCTGGAGGGGTCAGGCAGAGGAGGAGGGGATTGTTTATTTCTGAAGGAGGATCTGGTTAACGTCACAGCACCCACCGCAGCAGCCTGCTATGTCCTGGTCACTGGACAAAGCATCGTTTAACTCTCACACAATCCTGTGAGGCGGGTACCTTCAGTTTACAGATGGGAAAGTGAGGCAGCAAGAGATCAAAGAATTTAACCTTCAGCGTAGAGCAGCAGAACAGGTAGTCAAACCTGGGCAGTCTGATTTTATTCCACTGCCTCTTTTGATTGGGAATGTATAAATCCTGCTCTCAATTTTCCCAGCAGTTACTTTCAAATATTTTAAAAATTCCTTGAACCTGTTATGTCTCACATGGCTCTGTGGTGTGTCTCTGAGTTGCTGTCACACGTGGATGGCCAGCTGACAGGTACAGGAGTCCTGGGTGGCAGCCTTTCCCCATTAAGCTCCTGTTTGGATGTCCTGCTGCCGTGCAAGGGTTAGTGCACTGTCGCAGGGCTGGCCTGCTGGGTGTTTCATCTTGCCTTGTACGTGAACTCTCTGTTTCTGTTTGTGTGTTTGTAGGAGTCTGCAATCTGGAATTCCAAAACTGCGGTCACATTACTTCACGATGTTTATTTTCACCCAGGGCTGGTCACTCATGTCTGTAATGTCTGCACTTTGGGAGGCTGAGATGGGAGGATTGCTTGAGGCTATGAGTTGGAGGTTAGCCTGAGCAACATAATGAGACCCCATTTCTACAAAAGAAAAAAAAAAGCCAGATGTGGTGGCACATGCCTGTAGCCCCCCTACCAGACAGGGTTGAGGCAGGAGGATTGCTGGACCCCGGGAGTTTAAGGTTGCTGTAAACTGTGATCACACTGCCCCACTCCAGCCTGGGCAGCAGAGTGAGACCTTGTCTCCTAACAACAAGAAAAAATTAATGATCTTTTTTTCCTATCTGTTCTTCTCTTGGGGAAATGGCTGTTTATCTCCTTCATCCTTTCGTTTATTCATCTGTGGGAGGATGTGGTGCTCAGTCTCCCTGGACACCTCCTCGCTGGAGATGGACGCACAGAGATGGGGGTGGCAGCGCGGGGGAGCAGGGGGCAGATGAGACAGCCCCGTGCAGGTTTACGTGGTGGTGAGGGGTCAGTGGAGCAGGTCTCCGGGCAGAGAAGCTGGCCTCCGTGTAGAAGGAGAACTGGTTAGGGCCTCAAAGGCTGCGTGGGAGTTTCTCTAGTGACAGACTGAAGTTCCAGCATCGACTCCCTGTCCCTCCGTGAGGCTGGACAGACACATAACTCAGATACGCTTCAGATGTTTTGTCCACTCATTTAATCCTTAATTTCAGAGGAGAGGCTGAGGCGCAGAAAGGTCATTTGGCTTGCCCGAAGTTACACAGCAGGAAGGGGGAGCAGCACGGTTGGGTTCCCTGCTCAGCGATGCTCAGAGGCTGGCCCCACCTGCACTGGGACATCAGGGAGAGTGGCTTGTCTAAGGATCTTCTGCCATCGGGAAGCCCTCCCGCCCCTACCCGGAACTCCTCCCACAAGGCCAGTGTCCCCTGCGTGCACCGGTGCTAGGCCCTGCCCCGGGGACTCTGGCTGTGAGACAGAGACAGTTCTTGTGTCTCCAGTTGCTTAGACCTAGTTGAAGGCACATGAGAACAGGCTCAGTGCAGGTGCCCGGGGTATATTATTGCAGGGACCCAGGCCTCTCAGCACTGAGGAGAAGGTCCAGCCAATAACTACCGCCGCTTCTCCTCACTCGCCTGGTCTCCTGTCTCGTATCCTGAGGCTCCCTGTGACCTCTACTGACCAATCGAGACCCCCTGCCCTAGCTTTCTGCAGTGTGCAGTGCCTCCACTGCCCTGGCCCTGTCACCATGACGATCCTGCTCCCTTCTCATAAACACAGCCGCACAAAAACCTCGTGCTTCCGGCCCTGCAGTCTGTGCTGCCCAGGCAGCGCTGGAGACATTCCTCCGGGACTCGGCCCCCTCCTTTCTCCGCACCTCGGATTCCAGTGGTGGGGGTGTGTGAACACCTGGTTTCCAAAGTGAAGCTTCCAGGGCCATGAAAGAAGGCAAGGGGTAGCCTGGGAATGTGATGTTTTCAACTGTGGGTCCTTGGAAGCAGGGGTTGGAGTTTTTCTATTCTGAATGATGATGCTGAGAGCCTGGAGCCGGGTCTGACAGTGGACGGACCCTGTCTCGTTTCATCTGTCCAGCAGGTCTCTGAGGCAGGTACCTGCTTGCCTTAGCTCACCTGTACTGATAGGAACACTGGGGTCCACAGAAGGTCAATAATTTACTCAAATGAACAGAGCTGAGGAGTGACAGGGCCATTTCTTATGTGGCTCTTGCGTAGTACAACCTGGGTGGTATGCCCCGGCCACCTGCCTGTCCCCTTCCCAGTTCACAAGCAGCCCAGAGTGCAAGTCTGCACTGACTCTCTTGAAACTAAAGGCATCTCTCTCTCCTGGTGCCTGGCTCCTCAAACGGTCTGACCCCTTAATGAGTTGGTGCAAAACCCTGTTAAATTTTATGGCCTGCAAATCATTTCTCAGTGAAGGTGCTGAGGGTATGGTCCTGCGCGGCCGCCATTGAACATGGTTGGCACGGGCGGTCTGCCTGGTCAGTGCAGTGGACAGACCCCTCATGGAGGGAGCTCCCCCACTGTGGACCTCCAAGTTCCTGGGGAGATGGGGTTTGGTTACCAAGCCCATCAGGTATCAACCTATGTGTTCAGGAGGTTCTTCCCCACTCTGCCACAGGCTCAGCCTGACCTCAGATAAAGCCTGCCCAGCCTCTCTGATCCCCCACTGTACAGGACTGTGGGTGGGGGACAGGCTAAGGTGAAGGGGGGGGGTCTCCTTGGGTGTGTCTAGGCCTCTGGGCTTTTCTTCTGGGGTTTGGAGCTCATGGATATTGGGGATATTCAGCTGTCTGCATCCACCATCAGTTATCAGCACCACACAGCCAGCCTTGTTTTGTCTACTTGTTCTCCTAAACACCTAGAGCAGTGCCTGGGACACAGACAGTGCTTCGTGAGTGTATGCTGAATGAGTGTGTGCTAGTTTGTAGGCAGGAGTAGCCAAGAAGGAATTTTCTGTCTATAGAAAGACCTCTCCTCTGCCTTCCTTATGATGGACCTAGCTCTGCTAACATTTGGGGGTCCGATTGCCTGAGAGCCCTAGAACCCTCTATAGTGCTTCTTTGGGAGAGGCTGTCACTTCCTAATGGAAATTTGTGTCATTAATGACTCTAGTGAGTGTATGGCTGTGCCAGCACAGCTGTCAGTAAGTCTCAGCGATGGAGATTCTGCACGTGCCAGTCTGGGCCAGTGTTGGGGGCTGTCTTACATAGGGAATGAGCTTTGCTGTCACAGCAATCTGGGCTTGAATATTAACACTCACTACTTAGCTGTGCAGCCTTCAGCAAGGGACTTAACCTCACTGAGGCTCAGTTTCCACATTTGTAAAATTGTGGTCAACAGACTGAGCCTGTAGGGGCACTGGGTGGATTCAGCACATGTGTGTAGCGCCCCCGTGCACAGTGGCACTTGATGATTACCTCCAGGCTAGTACGTTTCTCAGCATCCCTGACGACTCATCTTGTCTTTGCTCCATTCTCTTTTCTTTATGTTGCGCCTCCATCCAGATGCTTGGCGCTGTGCTTTGGCCATCGGTCACGATGAGCTGGGACTCTCCCCGGGCTGGGAGACCTGCAGAGCTGTGCCTTCCATATCTCTGTGTGCACAGCAGCTGCCTGCGTGCAGGATGGGGGCTCAGTACATACTAATTACGTGAAGTGATGGTCCCTCCCTGGGCATTGTCTCCTGTTCAGCAGAGAACTGACTCCCTGGGAGATAACAAGAAGTCTTGGTTGGGCAGGGTGGCTCACGACTGTTATTCTCACACTTTGGGAGGCCAACGAATCGCTTGAGCTCAGCAGTTCAAAACCAGCCTAAGCAAGAACGAGACCCTGTCTCTACTAAAAATAGAAAAACTGATGCAAGACAGTGGCTTAAGCCCAAGAGCTAAAGGTTGCGGTGAGCCATGGTGCCACTGCACTCTACTCAGGGTGCCAGAGTGAGACTGTTGTCAACAACAAACAAACACTCTAGGAATCTTAAGTCTGGTGAACATGACCTAAGTTCCCTCCCTTAGCCATGGGCATGGCTGTGTGGAGCCTGGTGTGGGGAGACCAGGAGGAGGTCCAGGATGTGCGTGCAGGCAGGAGCTCAGCCTCACCGTTTCTCAAAGTAGACGAGACAGCCTTCTTAGTCTCAGGGGGCTGTTTTGCATGAGTACCGGCACCTTCTTCATCTAGTTTCTGATGCAGAGCTTGATGCACCAAATTGGGAAAATCTTTGCATGTTTATGCAGGTGACTATGTCTACAAGGTAGCACAGAAACGCCCGCATCATTCTCCTGTGCAGGTAGTGCGGCCACAGGGAGCTGCTGGCTCTGAGGTCACCCTGCAGAAGCCTCACACCAGCCTGCGCTCAAAACCCACCTCTTCTGATGCTCAGTGGTGCACTTGGTGCAGACAAGCAGTTTTTCTTCTCTCTCCTTCAATTCTCATCTGTGAAAATGAGGCTCAGAATTCCTTACCTCTTGAATGAGGATGAGGAAGTGGGCTGAGTTTCTCTCCTGGTCAGGCCAGTGCTTGCCACATAGTAGGTATTCAATGAACACCATTTCACTTTGTTTCTTCTTTCATTGAGTAAAGCATATGACTATATGTCTATACATTGTCTTAATTACTATTATTATCACCAGTAATAATACAACACCAGGATTTGTTGGCTTTTATATAATCATAGTTAGGCCAAGCCAAAGGATTTTTTTTTTTTTAAAGATGCCAAGATTTCCTCAGGAGCTCCTAGAAAGGAAATAAGGGCTGTATAATGTAGCCCCAGTGGTAATAGCAACTAGCAAATACTTAATTTGGTGAGATATGTTCCATGTCTTTGTCTCTTGAACAATTAACTGGAGGAATAAATAGCTGTCTGCCCTCAGAAAGGGAACATAATATGCAATTAAAATTAAGGACTTTCTATTTGAAGGGACCTGTAACATGAAATTATAGGAAGAGGCAATTGGGGAATATTACTGATTCGCATATTCAGGAACCAGGGTAATTAGAGCATTCCAAACATGGAGAGGCAGCTGGGGAGGGCTGGGGAAGGAGGAGAGAGAGGGCTCACCTCTGTGGATGGGGCCCTCAGTGGGAGGGGGCTGTGCAGCCGTTCTCCCTCCATGAGGGGGGAATCTTGAGGGCTGTAGTTATGGAGAAGAAACTCAGACTCTGAACTGAACCACCTGAGTCACGTCCTGGCCCCTCCATTTAGTTGCAATGCTATTTGTCCCTTCCAAGCTTTGGCTTCTTTCTGTAGAAAAAAAACGCAGAGCTTATCATTTTGACTATGAAGATTTGTGGTGAGGATTAAAAAGGAGACGTGTAAGGTGCTTCATAAAGTACTTGCAAGTAGTAAGTCTTTCATAGACATCTATTCACCACCATATAGAGAGGGTGAGAAGCAAACACACAGACCAGGTTACAAGTAAGACCTGTGTGGCAAGGAGGCTTTTGGCTGCAAGTAACGGACAGCCCAACTGAATGGGGAGACACCAAATGAAGGCAAGGAAGCTTTTGGCTGCAAGTTACAGACAGCCCAACCGAATGGGGAGACCCCAAATGAAGGCAAGGAAGCTTTTGGCTGCAAGTTACAGACAGCCCAACTGAATGGGGAGACCCCAAGTGAAGGCAAGGAAGCTTTTGGCTGCAAGTTACAGACAGCCCAACCAAATGGGGAGACCCCAAATGAAGGCAAGGAAGCTTTTGGCTGCAAGTTACAGACAGCCCAACCGAATAGGGAGACCCCAAATGAATGATTTATTATCCTGCAGGGCAAGAAGTGCTGGCTTGATTAGGTCAACTGCTCGAGGACTTTATGGCTTCCGTTGACTTCTCAGTGATTCCCCTATAGTCAACCATAAGTTGCTGTTGTGGTTGAATCATGGCTGCTGCTGTCCCAAATATCACATCTCTGTGGAGTTAAGTATAGAAATAGGAAAAAGAGTGTAACCTTCTGTAAACCTAGAAAATGTTTTACCCACATTCATCCTGTCCCTTACTATCTTAGTGCCCAGAATTGGCCGCCTGGCTGTTCTTTCACTCACAAACCACTCATTGGCAAGGAGAATGGGCTGTCTGTGACTTATGCTAGCCTAATTAACATTCATATCCCAGGAATGTGAGTGAGCAGGCTGGATGGGAATGGTCTGGGACTGGGCAGTCAGCAGTTCGGCCTCCATATAGAGTCTAGTCCCGCTATTTAAAACAATGCATGGTAAAGATTCCTAGAAAGAATGAAACCAATATGATAATTACTGCAGCAATATGATTATTGACATAAGCATGGAGTATCATTTATATTTACTTTAATCGTTTTCTATTGTCCAACTTTAAAAAAATGTGTTTATATTTTATAATATGTTTCTTCCATTTTTTAAAAAAATGTCACCTTTCAAAGTAATCTGTCCTTGTAGAACTTCTTCGCAGTCTGTATGATGCATTGATAACTCTGTTTCCCAACAAGGGCCTTCTTTGCAGAGATGGCATTGGGACTCTGGGGTTCAGACAGTGGCAATGTTTACAGAGTTTCAAGCACTATTGACTGAGTGATTTCATTTAATCCTTGAGACAGTCCTCTAAGAAAGACTTTTCCCCCCTACTTTATACATAGAGAAACTGAGTCCAAGGGAATACAGTTATTGGCTCCATGCTACCCCAACTCTAAGGCCCGCCATATGTGAAGATGATTCAGCTAATATTTATTGAGCGTCCACTATTTGCCTGTTGCTATACTCAGCTCAGGGGCAGACGAGAGTCATGAACAGAACAAACAAAATCTCCATCCTCACAGGTCTCGTAATCTCGGCCACAGGTAGAAACGAGCAAAACAGCAATGTCAGTGTACTGAGAGCGACTGGTTCCCTGGTGGGGAGGGAGGTCGGTCTGGAGACTCCCTGACCCAGCCTCACCCTGCCTCTTCCTCACCCCTCATGTCCTCTGGGTCTTCTGCTTTTGTACCTTCACCCACGTGGTAATTGGGGTTCTCCAGAGAGACAGACCAAGAGGATCCATATAGGTAAACAGAAAGACATTTATTAGGAGGGGTTGGCTTATGTGCTATGGAGACAGAGAAGTCCCACTGCCTGCCAGCTGTAAGCTGGAGACCCAGGGAAATGCAGGGGTGCAGTTTCAGTCCAGAGAAAGCCTAAGAACCAGGAGCCCCAATACCAGAGAGCAGTAGAAGATGGCCACCCCAGCCAAGGCAAGGAGAGCACGTTGCCCCTTTCTCTGCTCTTTTGCTCTGTTTGGGTCCTTAATGGAGAGGATGGTGCCCACTCACACTAGCAGTGTGGGTGATCTTCCTTACTCAGGCTACCAAATCACGTGCTAATTCATTCTGGAAGCTGTCATAGACACACCCAGAAGTCTAGTTTGACCAGCGGCCTGGGCATCCCTTAGCCTGGTCCACCCATCACACACAGCTGACCATCACACTTCCCTTTCTCGCTCCCTCCCTGCCCTGGCCTTTCACATGCTCCTTTCCATTGTTCTGGATAGATGGCAATGTCATAGTGCAGGGGATGAACATGGACAGGAACTCTGCTTTGTGGGAATCTGGTCCCTATTCTGATTTAAGCCAGCGTCCCTTGCCTCTCTGGGCCTCAAATTCCTCTTTAGTGAAGTGAGGACACAGATCCCTGCTGTGACTTCCAGATAGGATGGCAGAGAAGACCAAACGCCCTACTGGATGTAAAAGCAATTGGCTAAATGGCAAGAGACATTGCCAATGTAAATGCGAATGTGAGCTACCATCTGCAGGGGTCAAAAACAAATGGGACCAACCTGTTGGGTGTCTGGACAGTCACATGTAAAACAGCGTTTTTTCCTAGATCAAGTGGCTTGAGGTGGCTGGCACCTTCTCCAGACTTTCTCAGTTCTCAACATTCAGGCTTCATTCCCTGAAATCCATCCATTCCTTTCTCCCTGCTGAAAACCTCTCCCTGTTAGTTAATGGGACCATTGCTCCGTGCACCCGGGGCTGGGTGGGTTATTGAAGGAACAGAGCCAGGGCTTTATGGAAGGGCTCAGTTAAGTGCAGGATTGTGGATTGCCAGCATCGTATTTGGAATAGAGTAATTACACTCATTATAATATAAACTGCTGCTGATTGTAAGATAGGCCATCAGTTTAACTATAACTTTTCAAGAAATGAAATATCAGAAACGTTAAAAGTACACATCAATTTAAGACCTTCTGATTTCAGAAACATAATAATGTAGGGAGAAATAAGCATGTCTCTCAGAATTGAAGAATTAGGGTAATAACTGTGGGGAATGGGAATTTGGACAGATGAATTTAAGTAGAGAGAAGATAGATTTGGCATGCTAGGCAGTTCGGTTAGATAAGAACACATCCTCATGGGTGTTCCATGAGGCTCAGACATGAGTTGGGCCCTGAGCTTCATGCTGACTCGTAGGGGTGAATGATACATCCTTGCCCCTCAAGGAGTCCAACATCAGTGAAAGAGACCCTTTCTTAACCTGAGTAACTGACTCCAGGGTGTGAATGCTCGAGTGATGTGCACAGGGAGTGAACGCTCGGTGAGCACAGGTGGGCACTTACCTGGGCTGCGGCAGAGGGGTGGCGGAGGCAGTTCCTAAGGAAGTGGTACCTGTGGTGAGTCTCCAGGGGTGAGAAGGAGTGGACCCAGAGAAGAGGCTGGGCTAGCATTAGAGAGAGGGCAACCCAACAAAGACACACAGGCAGGAGGTGAGGCTGTGATTCTTGCTTCTTGCAGGGAAGCCTGGGAGAGGGAGGCAGGGCCGCAGGGAATAAGCAGAGACCCAACTGCTGGTGACCAGGTGCAAGAAAGCACTTAAAGCAGCTGCAGCTTGATGTGGTCTGCACCCCCTCCCCCCACCCACCGGAGTCTCTGAGACCTTTTCAGGGGGTCTTGGAGGTCAAAACCATTTTCCTCCTATTTAACATCTTACTTGTTTTTTGGGGGTCTCATTCTTTCAGGGGTGTAAGTGTGCTAGTCTTTTAAGGCCCATCTTCTTCATGAGAGGTTAAGTGAGTTCACAGGTGTGCGTCTCTGCACTGTCCCTCTGTCCCTCCTCCTTATCTGTTTGGACTGCAGGTGGCCGACTATTCGATGCTCACTTCTGATGTTGGAGGTCCCGAGTGATATGAATTCATTATTTTACTTGCATTAAGAAAGGCCTCCTTGTCTCAGTGCCCGTATGTAACTCAGTGGTTAGGGTGCCGGCCACATGCATCAGGGCTGGTGAGTTCGAACCCGGCCCCGGCCTGCTAAAATAAAAGAATAGCTGGGTGTTGTGGTGGACACCTGTACTAAAATAAAAACAATAGCTGGGCATTGTGGCGGGTGCTCGTAGTCCACGAGTTTGAGGCTTCTGTGAGCTATGACACTATAGCACTCTACCGAGGATGACATAGTAAGACTCTGTCTCAAAAAAAAAAAAAAAAAGGCCTCCTTGGTAGAAGAGGTCTGCGTGGATGGGGCCAGGGGAGCTCAGGGAGGTGGACATTTGTGAGCCTGTCTTTTGAAGTGAGAATGGAGAACCTAGTGGTCTGCCTTGATGACAGATGCAGGACCCTGGCTGGACACTGTAGCCATGGCAACTTCCTGAGATTCTAGTTCTTTGGTCATGGCCCTGTGCTTTCTTTCATTCTCTCTTTCCTCCACCTGCTCCCTCCTAACCATGCTGATGTTCGCAGAGCACTTCCTCCCAGGAGCCAGGTTCTGCACTTTGCATGCCTTTCTGCCTCTGAAGCTCACGACCAGCCCTGAGCTAATGCTAAAGGGAGTGATGGGTGCTCCCAGGCCCACCTGGGTGGACTCTGCTCCATCTCAGAACAGTCCTGGGGGAGTAGGGTGTCCATTATACAGATGAGAATCTTGAGGCTTGGAGAGGTGGAAGAAGTTGCCTGAGGACATTTACCTAGTGAGTATCAGAGGTGGGACAGTGTCAGAGATAGGCAGCCTGATTCCACAGCCCACCAGAAGCTACAGTCTTAGAGAAAAAGACCTATGGACCTTCCTCATTGAGTAAGCATGAAAGCAGACTCCACATTTTGGGATAGAACCTTCAAAAAATGGAATGGGGGCTTGGTGCCTGTGGCTCAAGCAGCTAAGGCGCCAGCCACGTACACCTGAGCTGGCAGGTTCGAATCCAGCCTGGGCTCACCAAACAACAATGACGGCTGCAACCAAAAAATGGCCGGGCGTTGTGGTGGGTGTCTGTAGTCCCAGCTACTTGGAAGGCAGAGGAGGGACACTCTCTTGAGCCCAGGATTTGGAGGTTGCTGTGAGCTGTGATGCCACAGCACTCTATCCAGGGTGACAGCTTGAGGCTCTGTCTCAAAAAAAAAAAAAAATGGAATAGGGATGCTGGCAGCCCAGAGGGAGGCACTTAAGGGGTAGGGATGTTGCCATTGTTGGATCGCAGGCTGCAAAATTGAAGTAAGGAGACCCCGCACTGGAGACGAGTGGGCTAGGGCGGGAGCCAGTACCGGGGACAGGTGGGCTGGGGTTGGACACACCTGCGAGACTGGCTGCTCTTTCCTCTGGGGATTGACGGGGGCTTTGTTCCACCCTGTGTAAAAGGGCATCTTAAATGGCTACAAATTCCCCTTGGAGTAGCTCTCAAAATCCAACGATAAGCCTAAGCTTAAGGAAGGTGCTCACCAAAGGACAGTGGCATAATGTGCTTGCCCTGCTCAGAGGGAGATGGAAAAAGCATGAGGCCTCCCTTCTCTGCTGATATTTGCACTGGAGTTAACTGGCTGCTCACATAGGAGCCACTGCTTGGGAGGATCAGCCTATTTTCTTGAGTCTTAAAGGGATAGAGCTTTCTTATTCGTGGAAGGTGGTGTTGGATTTACCTGGTTGTTTTTAGTTTGACATGAAGACAAGTGCCAACTTCATGTCTGTGGAAGTATTTTTCTCTGATTCTAAGAGAGTAAGATCTCAGAGAGCATCTAGTCTTTGACAGTTCCTGCTCCTCCATGGGGACCAAGGTGCTGAAGGTAGACATAAATGACACCTATTTACCCATCAGTCATGCTCATCTCCTCCTTGATGACTCACCTGGGGTGTCTCCTCCTCCAAGAAGTCTTCCCTGGCTGCCCAGGCCAGTTTGATATCTCCCTCCTGTGTTCCACTGCCCGCTGCATGCTGGAATTCTTGTTCTCACCATACCCTTTTGAAGCTATTGACTTCTACATCTGCCTCCTGCCCTGGATTGCATGTTTCTCGAACCAGGGATGACTCAGTACTCAGTAAATATTGGTGGTATAAATTTGATAACCCCAGGAGGTAGACTATTAGTCCCATTTAGAGCAATGATAACATTTCTTCGAGAATAAGTAACTTACCCAAATTATCAAGTGTCCGCTTTGGGATTCAGTACTATTTCTGGTGGATCACATTGCAGATCCACACTGTGGCTAAAGACTCCAGAGAAACAAATAGACCCTGAAAATGACAGGAGCCCAGTGACGCAGCTCAGCAATGAATGTGCATACTAAGTGCCCCATGTCCCGCTGCAGGAGAAAACAATCCTGAGTTTCTGCCCTCAAGGAGAGTCAGACCGAAGGTGTGAGGTTGTGAGAAGAGTTCTGTCTGCAGTAGCCTTCCTGTGGCCGGCGGTCAGCAATGTCTGCAGCTGGGAGTGATCACTGAGGGTGTCTGGGAGATGGGAACCTTCAGGGGATTTACAAAATGGGGAGGGCAGCGAAACCTAGAGCACAGGCTTGGAGGCTGGCACTCAGGCCCTTGCTGAGCAATTGCTGGCTCTTGGACAATTGACTTTATCTTTCTGTGCCTCCGTGTCCTAATCTGAGAAAAGGAGACAGTGACTTTGACCTCATTGAGGAATGTGAAGAGTGAGTGGGGTCAGGCTTGAGAAGCACTTTGCACAGCGCCTGGCACTTTGCACGCTGCCTTTGGTTATTAACACAAAGATCACTTCCAGCAATACCAGTAAGAAGGCTGTTCCCGGCAGTGTGCTGTGCTCCCCGGGAGTGGGTGGTTCCCAGCCATGCCAACCATGTAACTGGATCCCCCATTGCTCTGCAGCTGAACTTGGCTTGAACACCTGGCTCTCTTCTTCCCAATTGATTGAGGCCGTTTGGGGCCAGGGAGAAAACACAGAGTTCTAATGCACAAACAGAGAGCCTGGCGGAGGGAGCAGCCGGCCACTCACGAATAGCACCCCTCCCTCACCCGCCAGCCAGGGATACTTGGCCTCACTGCCCCAGGCAGGCAGCAGGAGGGCACTACGGGACACCCTTGATTATATTTGTTCCTTCTATGTGGCCAGGTTTCTGCAAGGACATTCATTGGCTCACTCATTTAGTAAGCATACATTAAGCACCTGCTGTTGTTCAAACATTGTGCTGGGCACTAAGGGATCACAAACAAATTCATTCATTCATTCATTCATTCATGTGTGTAGATATTTATTAAGTGCCTACTGTGTGTGGTTTGTTGTCCCTGCTGTCCTGGAGTTGGCAAGCAGAGGGACATTGGAAAGCCACTGGAAACCGTGACAGGTAGAGGAGGTATTATCTTCACTTTTAGATGATGCAGTATGATTATTTATGCAAACTTGGTGTTCAAGAACCTGAAGGTCAAAATACGAGCTAGTAAGTTAATTTTTAAGTAAGTACCTACTGTGTGCCCAGCCACATGTTGTAATTCTCTCAGAGTTCTGATTATCAAATATTTATCTAGGAGGGACAGAGATCCTGGGAGCTATGTCATTCCCAGTGGGGCACAGTGACACATGAGTGTAATTCATTCTGAGAAGTGATCTGGGAGAAAGGTATTAGCAGAAAGTACAAAATGACCTCTCAGCACTAGGTCTACCAGAGGGACTGGTAAAACTCAGCAAGTTGTACCGCCTCCGACTCATCCTAGGAATGTTCCTATTGTCTGATTCTATCTTGAGATTTTGCTGGCAGGCACTAGAGGTTTAAGAAAAATCTGTAGGGAAAACTTTTGTAGTTGAAAAAAAAATCCATCTAGTAGCTTAATTTGTTATGCAGATTAGAGCCAGACTTCCATTAATCTTTCATGCTAGACTCTAAGATCTTCCAGGCAGGGGTTATATCATATTTTATCCTACTTTTGCCAGCAGGCTCAATATTGAGTGAATGAATGCCCTGATGAGTGTGAATGACTCAATTTATCAGTGAGGTGCCTTGGTCCAGCTCTTTACACACCTGTGTGCTGCTAGAGTTTAAGCAAAGAACTTCTTCTCTGGGGTAAACAGAAGGTCTTGTAATCTTGCTGGAGAAGAAAAAAATAACACTAATATAGAAAATCATTGTGGATCAATAGGCAAACGAAAGAAATTGTATGTAGCTGTCTCTGAGCAGGATTAGGGATTGAGATGTGTGATGTGGCCCCTGCCTGAGTGTTCTCTGCACATTTTGATATCTGTTTCTTTCTTCTTATGTTTGGGACTTAAGTGTAACACTTCCTTATTTTATCCTTCCAACCTCCTCTTGCTCATTTTTTAAGATGTGCAGCTCAGATAGAAGAATAAAGAATATTTCCAAAGTCTTTTTATAAAGCAATCGTAGCAATAATGCCAAAATTCAATGAATACTGTCCCGAAATAGAAAACTACATTCCAATCTCACTTATGAATATAAGACAGACATTCTAAATAAAATATTAGCAAACAGAGTCCAGCAATACATTAAAAGAATATTTCATGATCAGATGGAATTTGTTCTCAAATGTAAAGTTAGAAGATCTATAACTTTTCTTCATCTCGATTTAAGTTAATCTAAGGAGAACAAGGATATGATCATCCTGACAGATATTTAAAAGGCACTCAGCAAAATTCAACATATATTATACTTTTTGAAATTGTTCTCGGTAAAATTAGAACTGATGCTTAGTTTTGTTTATTTTTTTTTCTACTTGATAAAATATATTTACCTTAATTCAAAAGGTAGCCAGCCTCATGCTTAGTGAGAGAACAGTGGAAGTATTCAGAGTGACCAAGGGTAAAAGGGGAGAGAATCCATTGGCAACATTGTTATTTAACATTGTACTAGCAATACTAGCCAACATGATTATGCAAGAGAAAGGAACTGGAGGCATGAAAATTAGGAAAGGAGCTACAACATCACGAAGATGTGAATTCTGTTTATATTCATCTATGTAATTCATCTCAATATAAACTTCATGGTACTTTTTAAAACTAGATAAGTAGATGCACAAATCAAATGCTCACTTTGTTCCAAATTCTGTTTTCATTCTTTTTTTTTTTCTTTTGTAGAGACAAAGTCTCACTTTATGACCCTTGGTAGAGTGCCGTGGCATCACACAGCTCACAGCAACCTCCAACTCTTGGGCTTAAGCGATTCTCTTGCCTCAGCCTCCCGTGCAGCTGGGACTACATGCGCCTGCCACAAAACCTGGCTATTTTTTGTTTTGCAGTTTGGCTGGGGCCGGGTTGAGCTCCGTACATGGGGCCAGTGCCCTACTTGCTGAGCCACAGGCACTGCCCTCTGTTTTCATTCTTTACCAACATTCACTTGTTTAAGCAAACAACAAACTGTGAGC
>CAUYRH010159654.1:0-12887 GCA_963574655.1 Perodicticus potto | reverse complement strand
CAGGCGTCCGCCACAATGCCTAGCCATTTTTTGGTTGCAGCCGTCATTGTTGTTTGGTGGGCCCAGGCTGGATTCGAACCCGCCAGCTCAGGTGTACGTGGCTGGCGCCTTAGCCCGTTGAGCCACAGGCGCCGAGCCGAGTTTTATTTTTTTTTTAATGATGCTAAGGAGAACTTTCCATATTAATGAATGTATCAATATAAATTATTTTGTATGACTGCCTAGTATTCCATGCAGCTGATGCTTTATTTTTTTTAAACCAATTTCTCACTAATTAATTCTTAGTGAGTTTCTATTTTTCTTCTTTTTTCTATCTTAACTGCAATGAGGATCTTTTCACATATCTTTTTGCATTTGTCTCCTGATATTGTTAGAATAAATTGAGAGAAATGGATTGCTCAGTCAAAGAATTAAGAAAATCAAGTAATATTGCAAAGTATTCTCACCCCTTTACCCTAAGCCAATGACTGAAGCTTTCCTAGGGCCACTGGAGGAACAGCTGGCTTTTTTTCATCTCTTCCCTTAGAAACTTTCTTTTGTCTGATATAATTCTGGTCCTAGTAGGGGACTCTGAAGCCTCAGAAGTTCATGGACTCATTAAAAGGTTTTTTTCATTTTGTTTTGGTCAGGAAAAAAAATTAATGAGGGCGGCACCTGTGGCTCAGTGGGCAGGGCGCCGGCCCCATATACCAAGGGTGGTGGGTTCAAGCCCAGCCCCGGCCAAACTGCAACAAAAAGATAGCCAGGCAATGTGGTGGGCGCCTGTAGCCCCAGCTACTCCGGAGGCTGAGGCAAGAGAATCGCCTATGCCCAGGAGTTGGAGGTTGCTGTGAGCTGTGTGACGCCACAGCACTCTACCGAAGGCGATAAAGTAAGACTCTGTCTCTTAAAAAAAAAAAAAAGAAAAAAAAATTAATGAAATAAATAACAGTAATTTCACAAGAAAAGTGGTTTGATTTTGCTAAAGCAAATCATTCCTTGGCAACATGAATATGGTGCCCACGGCAGCAGTTCTGAATGCAAACACGGGTGTTTGAATTTCCCAGCAGTGCTTGGTTATAGGGTGGCCACCCACATATTACAAAGTGTGTTTTTATTAGATTATTAAGAATTATCATTAAAATAAAAATATATCAAATTTTTAAAAAATTGCATGGCCTCCCATAAAAATATGTGCCGGCACTTAAGGGACCCTCATTTGAGAAGCGTGGTATAGCAGGTCATTGGTAAGGCCACCGTATGTGTTGGTACTGTCCCTCTGTCCCTTTGCATCTGTTATCCTGATACCTTACCTGGATCCACACAAGTTTGCCATCAGCATGTTCATATGGCCACATTGCAACCTGCTACTCCTTAACTCATTAAAAATGTTCCTCCTTCTTCTTTTTTTGGAGACAGGGTCTCACTCTGTCACCCGGGCTGGAGTGCCATGGTGTCAGCCCAACTCACAGTGACCTCAGACTCCCAGACTCAAGTGATGCTTCTGCCTCAGCCTCCAGAGTGGCTGGGGCTACAGGGGCCCACTGCATCACCCGGATAACTTTTCTACTTTTAGTAGAGACAGGGTCTGGCTCTTGCTCAGGCTTGTCTCAAACTCCTGAACTCAAGGGATCTTCCTGCCTCGGCCTCCCAAAGTGCTAGAATCACAGGCATGAGCCACTGTTCCCGGCCTCTATCCTCCTCCTTAAAGCTCCTCTTCTTGCAGGGTGTAAAGAGAGACCTACTTCTTACCCCAAAGTGCTTGTACTTAATTGGACGAGAAAAGGTCAAGCAGGGCCCCGACAAAGGCCTCGTGAAGGAAGTTCTGAAGCGGAGGATCGAGCTGGAGAGGCTGTCATCTGTGTCCCTCAGGTGAGTGGCGGGGCTGCGGTAGGACTGCAACACAGCCGGGAGAAGGCCAGCTTGGGCGTCCTCATTGTCAAAATCATGATGCAGAAAATAAAGTTTCCCTTCTTCCCAGAGGAGACCTGAACTTCATAGTCTCAGGGAGGCCTTGTAGGATAGAAATAAGATACCAAGGAAAAGTTCTCTCTGGATAATCAAGGGATAGTTGAGTCTATTGTTCATATAAGGTGGTAGAAATAAACCTAATATATGGAACACATCAGGGAATAATTGCTCCTATTGAAGTGGAGCCAAGGATTCAGAGCCCTGAGCCCCAGCCCACCCCTCCCAGTTTGAAAACCTAACCCATTTCACCAGCTGAGGTCAATCAGAGGGGTCCTTGCAGGGAAGTCTCTCTGGGGCCTCCTTAGAACTCCTTTGGGGAGTTACAAATTAGTATCTGTCATCTGTAGCCCAAAGTCATCACCAAGTGCTCCTGAGCTCCAGGTTCACAGGCAGCTGGTAGCAGTGGTCACTCCCACCTGTTCTCAGCTGGGCCTTGCTCTTCCTGTTACCACTATGGCCTCCTTTTATGAAGGGCTCCGTGTGTGAGGAGCCCTCCCGAAGTCCTCTCATGCTAAGAACTCCTAGACTGAGTTCCTGTTCTGAGAGAAACTTCTAATCCACAGAAGACTAAGAACAGAGGAAGAACGGCCCCCTTGGGTCTTTGTGAGGCGTACAGGCTGCCTTTGTGCTAAAGTAGAGATGTTCCAATCACACATGAGCATGGAAGTAGGACACCTCTCTAAACTCTGGCTCTGCACAGAAGACAAAAGTGTTGGACTCAGCAAAAGCAGGGGCTTTGTGTGCTCAGGCGTCCAAGCTACCGTACTGGAAACCCCGGCTCCAGTGTGGGTAATCCAAAGCAGATTCCTAGTTGCGTCCATTCCTGCCGGTGTCTCTGTGGTTTCCAAATCTATCTGTTGCCTAATTTTCCTGGATAAAGGGCCAGGCAGTGCAGCGAGGCTAAGTGTTTGAAACATGCCAGCTCAGGATGTTGTGATATTTCTAAGCGGATGAGTCCACCAGTGTCCTTTTTGCAGCTCCACTTCAGGTAGGTCTCAGTGCCATGGTTCAAGGCAAAGCTCTAGGAGCTGACTGGTTTTCAGAAGTCGTAAACAGCCAGCTGCCTGGCTGGGTCACAGCCTGAGCAGGCTGAGCACACTCTTCCTGGCGAGCTGGGCCCTGAGGCCACCTTTGGAGTTCCAAGGAGCCCAGCAAGGGGCTTCTTTTCATTTGGTCCTTGCCTGGGACCTGTTGCACCTGCTGGCTGTGGCTGAAGGCCAGGGACTCATGGCTCTAGGGCACAAAGGGTCATTATTCTGAGAATAATTATTGTTCTTTCTGATGTTATTGCCGGGGTCTGTCTGCATTTCCTCAGACCACTGGCAGAGTGCTCATGGTGGCCTTAATAAATAATCCTAACACAGCTCTGTTGGCAGCAAGCGCTGTGACACTTACTGTCCTGTTGGTAAATCCTTGGGCTTATCAGACATGGTGTGTTCACGCTCAGATGTCTTCTGTTCCTTTCGTTTTCCTTCTCTCATGGCCTCTGGGGATATAAAGTCTCAGCAGCTTCTTCTTCTTTAGTATTCATGGTCTGGAAGTTGGTTTCCTTGTGGTCTTCCCTTTTTGGAAACTGGAACAAAATGAAGTACAGCCTAAAAGTTCTTCTGACTCTAAGGAAACAAAAAAAGAGAGATTCTGAGTCATTTGAACTTGTGATGTCTGCATGATGGCAGTTCCTGAGCCTGGCACTTGCCAGGATGAATGCTGCTCCCTCCTTCCCTTATACACCGACTTAGGGCAGTAATCAGAAACCAAGTTAGGGAGGCACCGAGAGGGCAGATGGTGTCTGCAGAATCAAACCCAGAGTGGAAATTAGTTGTGGTACCAGACTGCTGAACGTGTTTGTGTGTTCTGGAAGCACTACAGTACTGGCATAGAGAAAGATTTTAATAGTTGGCTTGTACTTCAACATTTGTAGGTCTTTTTAAGTATTTATGAAACCTACTGGTTGACTATTGGCTGAAAAGATATTTGGTCTCTTCTAGTTAAGACATATCAGAGTCCCATAAGCTTAATCTTTCAGCTCACCTCTAATTCTTTAACATAACTAATGTCAGTGCATACAGCTGCCTATTCAAACAAACCAACCATTCGAAAACAGTTACAAGACAACTTGAGAAAAGTAACCTTGACTCGATATTTGATATGAAGGACTTATTGTTCATTTCTTTAGGTATGATAATGGTATTGTTGTTAATTTTATATAAAGAGACTTTTTTTTTTGAGACAGTGTCTCACTATGTTGCCCGTGGTAGAGTGTTGTGGTGTCACAGCTCACAGCAACCTCAAACTCTTGGGCTTAAGTGATTCTCTTGCCTCAGCCTCCCAAGTAGCTGGGATTACAGGAGCTCACCACAACGCCCAGCTATTTTGTTGTTGTTGTTGCAGTTGTCATTGTTGTTTAGCTGTCTCGAGCTGGACTCAAACCCTCCAGCCTTGGTGCATGTGGCTGGCGCTGTAACCACTATGCTCCGGGCACCGAGCCTATATAAGGAGACTTTTATCTTGCAGTGATACACACTGGAATATCGAAGGATAAAATAATATAGTATTTTTACTTTGCTTGAAAATAAAAGTTGTTGTAAAGCTGTTTCAAAGTGGAAATGGGGAGAGTGAGGATGTATGTAAAGATGGCTGTGCACAGATCTATAGTCACTGAAACCTGCTGAAACGTGGTGGTTCATTCTCATAGTCTACTTTTTTATATATTTGGAATTTTCCCTAATAAAAAGTTATTCTTATCCTCTAGTAGACATTAAATTTTTAGGCATCTATCTTTTATAAATATACTAATACATGTCTAAGTGAATTATAGTTAAAAATGTTTTAAGTTTGTATTTACCAAAAAAATAGGATCACAGCAGGTAGAAAAGAGATTCACTGGCTCAGAGAGATATGAAGGTTACAGTTGCCTAAAGGGACTTCAGGTTAATTTAAACAGGAAAAACCCTTATCTAAATGAAAATTAAACTGACACCCTAATGTCTGCATTTCTGCCTTCATCAGAGCAAAAATGTCAGGAGGCTGAAAACTAGCACAGAATTGGTATGTGAGGTCCCCCAGGCTTGGAGTTCTGCTGGTAGAAGGCCATGCATCTGGATGGATTTGGATTTTGGTTTTTTTTTTTTTGTTTTTGATTTTTGTTTTGAGACAGGGTCTCACTCTGTCACTCTAACTAGAGTGCAGTCACCTCATCATAGCTCACTGCAGCCTCGCAATCCGGGGCTCAGGGGATTTCTCCCACCTCAGCCCCCTGAGTAGCTGAGACTACAGGCGTGTGCCAAACTGCTCAGCTACTTTTTCTAATTGTGTAGGGACCGGGTCTCTCTGTATTGCGCACGCTGCCCTCAAACTCCTGGCCTCAAGTGATCTTCCTTCCTCAGCCTCCCAAAGTGCTAAGACTACAGGCACAAGCCACCATGCCTAGCCTAGCCCCATGCATCAGTATTTTGAATGATCTTTCTTTCTTTCCCTTTCTTTCTTTCTGTCTGAGAAAAAAAGAGTCTTTTTTCTCTTTGTTTTTTGAGACAGAGTCTTACTCTGTCACCATGGGTAGAATGCTATGGCATCATATCTCACAGCAACCTCAGTTTCTTGGGCTTAAGCAATCCTCTTGCCTCAGCCTCCTGAATAGCTAGGACTGCAGGCATGTACCTCAATGCCCAGCTGATTTTTCTGTTTAATTTTTTAGTAAAGACAGGGCCTCACTTTTGCTCGTGCTGATCTTGAACTCTTGCACTCAAGCAATCCACCTACCTTGGCCTCCCAAAGTGCAGAGATTATAGGCATGCGCCACCGCGCCTGGCCTTAAAGGATCTTTCAGTAGCTGTTTCTTTTCCACATCCTGACCTGGCCTCATTCTTATCTGAACAACTATTTGTGAGAAGGGTGATCACAAGGTGTAATGACCCATGTTCTTGGCTTTCCTATTGTGGGCATTGAGATTAGTGCCGTGGACTCTGATATTTGGGGTCTCTCAGCCTTCTCATATTCTGACAGACAAGTGCAGATCCAACCCAGAGACTAGTCAGGGCTCTTTCAACACAGGGTACAGCGTCAGACATCCGTGAGGAATTGCAGCTTGAACCTATGAATAAGTCAGGGGTGAAGTCCAAAGATAAGTCTGATTTTTAGAACAAATAAACATAAAAGCTTTGTTTTCAGGCCCAAGAGCATGGGCTGGGGAGAGCCAAAGGAGAGGAAACTCTGGCCTGGGTGAGGGTGGTGTTAGGCCTGGCTCATGGGAGGGAGGGGTTTTTGAATTTGATAGTTCAAGTGTCCAAACACATCTCTTCTCGTTTCCAGATTCATGCTGATAATTGGCTTTGAAGTTTTGGCCTCCTTGCTTTCTTTCTTTATGGTAATGAAACTCCTACTAAACCTAAGCACATTCAAGGCTCCAAGAGACTTGTGTTGGGCTCACGTGGGCCTGTTGAATAATCACCAGCCTGCCGAAAGTTCAGCCAGGCAACCAGATGTGTCCCAGAGGGCTTAGAGTTGAACAGCCAAACAGGGAAGGAGTGTCTTTGGCACAGGCCAAAAAGTGGCCCTCCTGTTGTCCTCTCTCCCGTTACATGCACCCCCGCGTGACGTGGCAGTCTTCTGATACTGTGCTAGGATGCTTAGACTCTATCCCATTAACTCCAAACGACTCTCGAGAGAGAGAGAGAGAGAGAGAGAGAGAGAGAGAGAGAGAGAGCTCTTTGGAGCAGCTTTTACATAATTATATCTTGGAGCTTTGGGTCTCTGGTCACACCTCCATGGGGAAGGAGCAGGTGCCTGGAAGGGAGCCTGGCTCCCGGGTGCTGCAGAGCTGCCATGGTGGTGGCCTTGAATGGCTTTTGCACACACTTGACTGACAGGTGAACACAGAATGTTATTTAAACTGCTGGTTGTCAGGTTTTATCTTACAACTCGGTATTTTCAACCGTTTTTATCTTACGGCACACTTGAACTTCTGCGGCACACTTAAGTTATGTATGCAAAACAAGAGTTAAAAAAAGAAGATACGAACATACTTACTGTACTTTGAACTTTCAAAAATAATTTAATGCACGATTTTTGAAATTGTTCACGGCACACTGGTTGAAAATCACTGTTATGATTCAGTGTCACGAGCGGGCAAGAAGCATGGTTGTGATGCAGGGAAGTTTGAAAACAAACTTCTGAGTTAGTGATAGTGGCCAAGTGCTGCATCCACATAAATGGCTGTCCCCCAAGGCCCGTGGAGTAGTCTGGCTGCACGTCTAAGGAGATCTCTTTGGTGCACTCCCCTTCAATAAACAGGCTGTGGAAGGGCGAAGCTCCTTTCCCCTGATGCTGGCATCTTGCTTCTAGTTTCGTTTGTCGTCCCCCGTGGTTCGTGCGTGCTGCCATCCTGCGCCTTTAAATCACCGTGCCCTGGTTCTACCTTAGACCCCTGTTCTCCTGTGGATCCCCTTCTTCTGGGGACAGAGGTTTCAGGCACAGAGGCTGTCTCAGTTGCTCCTTCTGCTCTAACATAAATACCTGAGACTGAGCCGGGCACAGTGGCTCACACTTAGAATCCCAGCACTCTGGGAGGCCCAGGCAGGTGGATCACCTGAGCTCAGGAGTTCAAGACCAGCCTGAACAAGGGCAAGACCCCATCTCTACTAAAAATAAAAAAAACTAGCCTCTCTGGAGGCTAGCCTCTCCAGCTACTCTGGAGACCGAGGCAAGACTTGAACCCAGGAGTTTGAGGTTGCGTTGAGCTGTAATGATGCCACTGTACTCTAGCCACAGCATTCTACCCAGAGTGACAGAGTGAGACTTTGCCTCAAAAAAAACAACCCAGAGACTAGATAATTGACAAACAACAGAAAATTATTTCCTACATTTGTTGAAACTGGAAAGTTCACTTTCAAGGTGCAGGCAGATTTGGCGTCTGGGGAAGGCCCTCTCCCTTGCAGATAATAGCTCCTGCCGCACCCTCCCAGGGCTAAGTGCTTCTCGTACCACTTCTGTAAGGTCACTGCTGCATACGTGA
Organism: Perodicticus potto; assembly: GCA_963574655.1. Classification (NCBI taxonomy): domain Eukaryota; kingdom Metazoa; phylum Chordata; class Mammalia; order Primates; family Lorisidae; genus Perodicticus; species Perodicticus potto. Next base: position 4,927 of record CAUYRH010159654.1, on the reverse strand, counting down.
GGGCTTCACCCTCATGACTTACTACCCTCCTAAACAACACACTTTTTTTTTTTTTTGAGACAGTCTCAAGCTGTCACCCTGGATAGAGTGCTGTGGTGTCATAGCTCACAGCAACCTCAGACTCCTGGGCTTGAGGGATCTCTTGCCTCAGCCTCCCAATTACCTGGGACTACAGGCACCTGCCACAATGCCAAGCTATTTTTTTTGTTGCAGTTGTCATTGTTGTTTAGCTGGCCTGGGCCAGGTTCAAACCCACCAGGTTCGGTGTATTGGCCAGCGCCCTACCTGCTGAACTACAGGTGCCACCCAAGAACACACTTTTTAATGTTAACACATTGACAATTAAGAATGTTATTGTCAACGTTGACACATTGACGAGTTTCAACATATGAGGAGAGGCACATCGAGACCTCAGTAGAGATTGTGGCTGCAGCTTTTGGCTCAATTAACTACATGTCATTAGCTCCCTGCTTCCGCCCAGAGGGAGAAGCTTCCTTATCACCCAGGGTGGTCCACCCAAGGAAGACCTGTGACCCCTAAGAACAGCTCCCCCCTACTTTGACGTTATTAATGGGGCTAAAGAGAGAGGCAATGGTGCTCTACATGGAAGAAGAATCCCGGGCCTCACAGATTCTCTACACCCCAGTCCTGAATATAATCCACGCACCTTGTCACCTGGCTTTGTCACAGCCGCACTGTGCGGAGACACCAGGAGCCCTGGGAGCAGGACGCAGCTCCTGTGTGAAGCCGCTGGGCTCTGGGTGGCTGAAGAATCACCTCTTTGCCATTTCCTCCACTTGGAGAGATTAAAAAGTTACCATGGTCAATTCACTGAAGCAGGTTCATTTAATTTGTTTTTCATGCCTGGAAAATACCTCCAATCCCTAATGAAACTCTGTTCTTTAAAGCAGTGTTTTTCAACCTTTTTAACCTCACGGGACACATGACCCTATATAGTTAAACTTAAGTGGCAAAAATTATGTTGATCAAAAAAGAGAGTTAAAAAAAAAAAAAGAATATACTTACTGTGCTTTGAACTTCTTTCAAAAGTAATTTAATTAATGATCTTTAAAATTTTTCGTGGCACACCCGTGCGCCCAAGGCACACCAGATAAAAACCACTGCTTTAAAAAAGGATCATCTTGGTTATTGGGCCCTGGTACTTGGAGATACTTATAAACTTGTATGTTACGGAGCTTTTGGGGTGGTAGCCTCATTCAACAGAGCAATATAGCTAACAGAGAGGGAAGACAACTTCTCTGTTAAGTATTGTCTTTTTCTTGTCTCTTTCCACAAAGTTCAGCCAGGTGTGGCCATAAACCTTGCCAAATTGACCTCCCCCTACCGCTAAGCACTTGCTGAGGACGGGCCCTGCCTAATCTTCCCTCTTCCGTCCTCTCTGTATCTCCTAATAGCCTCTCCCCTCCAGGCCTGATCCACAGCCCCACCCTGCCCAGACATGCAGTTACTGCACAGGTGTGTTCTTTCCTGATCCGACAAAATTCATTAGTGTAAAGGTGATGATTTGTGCTTGCTCGCGGTTTGTACACCCGGCTGGTGCATCTCCGTGCTTTGATGTGTCTGTATTTCCAGCAGCACTTGGAACACAGCATAAGCGGAGCAGCCTTTGCCAGAAGGGTCTTAATAAGTGTAGATACAGTCCAGGATGTTGGCTTCCCTCTTGATCACACAGCTTACAGTCCTTCAAGTTCAAATTTAGTCCAATAGCTACAACCATATCATAAATTCAACTAACTTGGAACTCAGTGTGGAATTATTCTTTTTTAGCCACATTCTATTCATAACAGTCTTGGTTTTTATGATCTTAAAAACCATAGAAGTTGAATTTGAAAATGAATTTTTTTAAAGTAATGGCCTAACTTGTCCTTATATTCTTGATTTTACAGATTATGTAGAAGTATTTTGATTATGCGTTTGGTGGGCTATAAAAGCTTCCTTCAAAAGCAGATTTTAGCTATCTCATTATGTAACTCAGGCTTGTTGTGTTTTGTGTTAGAAAGATTATAGAAGCCTAGCACTGTCTTGCAGGATAAAAAAAATGAGTGAAAAAAATAGAATAAACAGAGTATGACTTGAGTTTGACAAATCTCTTCGCAGTGCCATGCAGGATGACATTTTTATTCTCCATGAGCAAGAATACGACAGTTTGTTGGAATCAGTCTTCAAAACTGAATTCTTAAGCCTCTTAGCAAAGCGTTATGAGGAAAAAACCCAGAAGCAACTACCTCTGAAATTCAGCAATACGTAAGTCTGGATCTGGGACCCAAACTTCTGCATAAAACTGAAAGGGGCCTTGATCTCACCTCTGGGGGTCAGGCCTGCACAAGGAGGTGGGGGGCCTGACAGGCTGCAGCCCTGGGTGCCTCAGTTTCCCCAGTGGGCTCCTAGAGCCTGCAGAAGACAGTCTAGAGGGTCATCACAGACTTTGAAAGGTCACTTTTATGGTTTTGTGAAATAACGACTTTGTAGAATGAATTTCGTCTATTTTATCATCTGGATAAGAATCACCAAAATGAGGCCAGGAAAGGCAGATTTTTATGTCTCACCAATAAATGAGTATTTTATATGGTGGAAGAGATAGGAGCAGAGTCGGGCTGGAAGCAGATGAAAGCGATAGGAGCGGGAGCTTGAATTCCCCAAATCGAAGTGTAATAAAACCTGCCAGTGGAGCACTGGGGACCCCAGGGCTGTGTGTGGCGATGTCTTGTGTCTTGGCTCCCCTTCATTTGTTTTGGCAACGCAGTGTAACGGACCAGATACTGGCAGACTGTTGAGCTTCCAATCTCATATTTGCTGAGTGAACGTTATTTAGCTTTTCTTCTTAAATCCCCCATCTGTGAAATGGCAATACCCTGCATCGCTCCGTACTCACAAGAATGAGGCCAAGATAAAGGCTCAATGCTGGGATGAAGGAAACTTACCATCGGAAGCCCTTTAAAATTGTGATTGTCCTCTCTTACAACATGAGAAAACAGAAGTTCTAAAAGCAGAATACGGAGAGCATGGTGCAGGCACGTAGGCTGGGGAGTGGAGGTCACTCTGCCTTGGGTTTGCATTTTGGTTACTAGCTTTTGTCTTTTTCTGAACCTGGTTGGAGCCTGATGGTGAAAGAATGGAACTGAATTCTGAACCACCACGTTCTGTGCTAAGGGGTCTCAGCTGCCTTGCATCTGACATCTCCCAGTCCTCCACAGATGCAGAACCAGGGGAGACAGCTGAAAGCAAGTGACACAGCACCATAGGTGTGGCCTGCGCTGGTCCCTTTCCTCTGTCCCCTGGGGCAGAAGGCACCCGACAGAGTGAATCGGCACATTAGTGGAGCGCCTCCCTCCCCCTGGTTTCTCAGGGTGTTCCCCCAGCGGCAGTGCCCTCCGGGACACTGTGCCCTGCTCAGGCCCTGCACCCAGCTTAGATTACGTGGCCTTGCCTCAATGGTTCACTGTGCTTTGATGCAGCACAGCCCCACGGTCAGGTCTGTGAGCACCACTTTCTCTCTGGTTTGTTCCACTTGTTAATTCCAACAAACGTGCTTTTTGCAGGCTGGAGCTGAAGTTGAAAAAGGAAAACTGGGGTCCCTGGAGTGCAGGGGGTTCCCGGCAAGTGCAGTTCCACCAAGGCTTTGGGGACCTGGCTGTCCTCAAGCCCAGTAACAAAGTGCTGCAGGTCAGCATCGGACCCGGGATGCCCAAGAACTCCCGTAAGTGTTCCCTGGGCCACTGGCAGAGCTACTGCTCCACCCCACCCTTCTGCCCAAGCGCTGAGAACTTGTGCGCAGATCTGGGGGCTGAAAATCAGTACATTGCTGCATTCTGGGGCTTGGGGATGGAACCTTCCAACTAAAGCAACATCAAGGAAAATGTGCAGGTTAAAACTTTCTAAATGATTCAGTACTTATGTACGGAACACTTGGCATTACAACATTAATTGTGTTTAAAACAAATCAAAGTTGTTGGCTTCAAATTTCCCAGCCCTTTCTAGTCAGATCTTGTCCACAAGATAAACATTATCCTCTATGCCAGTTTACTGACCACATCTGCCAGCTCTCTGCATGGTTTCACTCTGTCACTGTGAATCGAATCTGAGACCTCTGCCTTCAATTTAGAAAGCTTCGTTAGATGACACACCCCCCCATGTATGTGTACCCCAAACCGCAGTCTGACTCCATCCCTGGTCTTCTATTCTTTTTCTGTTTATAATTGATACTTACATACTTCTAGTGTACAGCAGAATAGCTATGTGTGAAGTATTCACATAATGTAGGTATGTCTCTAAATTTTAGCCCATGTATATGACGAGTGAAGAGTAAGCCATACGTGGAAGAGGCCTTTCTCACATCCATCCACACAGGGTACAGGTCGGCATGTACCCAAACAGTAATACGATACTCAGAAATGGTATCATACCTTTATGTTCGTGTCGCCACTCAGAAGGTGTCGGTATGTGTCTGCACATGAGTTGGTACTCACTTGCAGAAAACAGAAAGCACATTGCAGTGGGATTTTTTTTTTTCCTTTGGACAGGCTCTGTTGTCCAGGCTGGAGTGCAGTGGCAGCATCATACTTCACTGCAGATTCCAACTGTCGGGCTGAAGCCATTCTCTTGCTTCAGCCTCCCAACTAGCTGGGACTACAAGTACCCGCCACAACGCCCAGCTATTTTTTTTTGTTGTAGTTGTCGTTTGGCAGGCCCAGGCTGGATTTGAACCCACCAGCTCCTATGTATGTGGCTGGCGCCTTAGCTGCTTGAAGTACAGGCGCTGCCTAATTTTTCTTTTTTTTTTTTTTTTTGAGACAGAGCCTCAAGCTGTCACCCTGGATAGAGTGCCGTGGCATCACAGCTCACAGCAACCTCCAATTCCTGGGCTCAAGCGAGTCTCCTGCCTCCGCCTCCCAAGTAGCTGGGACTA
>CAUYRH010159651.1:0-55177 GCA_963574655.1 Perodicticus potto | reverse complement strand
CACTTCCATACAGGTTAATACAAATGCTGTGAAGTCTCCACTTTTTTAAATGGCTAAATAGTATTCCATGGTATACATGTACCACAGCTTGTTAATCCATTCCTAGGTTGGGGGGCATTTAGGCTGGTTCCACATTTTGGCGGTTGTAAATTGAGCTGCAATAAACAGTCTAGTGCAAATGCCCTTATGATAAAAAGTTTTCTTTCCTTTTGGATAGATGCCCAATTCAATTGCGTGTATTTTTTTTAATAGAAAAATACATACAATTGAAAACTCAGAGCCCCAGGATTTTGAGTACAGTTTAGTTCTAAATTAAGTGAAATGTATTCTTTTTCTGTTTGTATTTTTATATGTTCATATAAAACTAGAAAGGACGGAAATAAAAGGGAATCTTTTAAAATATTCCTGCTGTATCATCAGCAGATGAAATTATACAATTTGATTTTTCTTTTTTCATACTTTTTTGTATTTTTGTTACAAGCAAATATTTATCACATTTATATATAACAAAAAGAGTAATTTCTAAAAGAAATGTCTGATATCATAAAATCACAGAATTATTTAAGCATCATTTCTTAGAGGGACCTTCACTATTTGTGGGGGGGAATGGAACAATGAGACTCAGAGTAAAGTTGCCACGAAAGTACAATAACAGCTTCAGCAGCACTTCTGGAAATGGCCTTTAAAGAAAGAAAAAGGGGGCGGTGCCTGTGGCTCATCGAGTAGGGTGCTGGCCCTATATACCGAAGGTGGTGGGTTCAAAGCAGGCCTCGGCTGAACTGCAAAACAGAAAAATAGTCAGGCATTGTGGCGGGCGCCTGTAGTCCCAGCTACTTGGGAGGCTGAGGCAAGAGAATCGCCTAAGCCCAGGAGCTGGAGGTTGCTGTGAGCTGTGTGACGCCACGGCACTCTACCAAGGGCAATAAAGTGAGACTCCATCTCTACAAAAAAAAGAAAGAAAAAGGAAAAAAATGCTTGTTAGAACCTCATCAGCCATATGAAAAGCAGCTGAAAACTCCAAGATATTTTTGTCATTTGTGTGAATGTCATGTTATGTGGCTGCCTTGAACATTGGTATGTTAGATGCTCTACTGGGTAATATTTTAAAAAAATAACTGGAATTCTGAGTGAAAAGCTGGGTTTTAACACTGATCTACCCATAATCAGAAAAACCACTTAAGCACACCTTTTTTTAAAGCATGACATTTAATCTATCAATTGTTTGGTTTGTTTTTATTAACTGACAATGGTCCCTTCTTCCTTTCCCTTCCTTCACCCCTTTTTTTTCTTTCTTCCTCTCTGCCTTCCCTCACCAACATCTAAGGAGAGTCATTCATCTGCCAGGCACTGTACTAGGAACTGGGGCATACGTTATAAAGTGACAGAATACACAGAAAGATTTCCATACCCACATGTGCATGTAAAGCTCGTGAAATCTGAATAAACTCTGTGGGTAACATGGCATCCAATTCTTGGTATCAATCATGGACTGTAATTAAGTAAGTTGCTGCCATTGCAGGAGGCTGAGACATATGTATACACAGGACCTTCCATACAGTTTTAAAAACTTACTGTGAATCAACAATTGGTTCAAGTAAAAACTTAAAAAAACCAAACTAAAACAACCCAACCTAGTAAGTCACGTAACAGACACGTACACAGTGTGAAAGAAACACTGTAGGGAGGACTGTGAGATTTTACAGCTCCTTATGGAACAAAAAAGGAGGTTATCTGCAGCGAGAGTAATTTCACTCTTGAAATTTTACAGGTGTTGTGGCAGGAAGTGACTCTGTCACGGGAACTCAGATGCTTTTCTTCTGGCTCTTAGACCCAAACCAGTAGTTCCCACTGTTCCCAAAGGTGTGCTCACAGATCGTGCCACTAGATGGCAGTGTAACACAAGCCATTCCCATCAACGTTGCACTGAGCACCTGTTGTTGGAGAGATGGCGTCATCGCCACTTTGTGTGTCCTGATCAGCGCTGCTATGCTAACACGGCACGTTCATTTTATGTAGTAAAATGTGCTCCAAATATAAATTTGAAAAGACGACGTGAAGATTAAGTAAACAAGTCACACCAGATGTCTTTATTCCCTCGATAGCTACTATCTTACAGCACAATATATGCTTAATTCGTTTGTAGTTAAGGAGAGTATATACATGACTGCATTTCACATGGTCTTGATAACTTCGTCTTCTTAAATTCTTCTTCTTTCAAATATTATTAGGTAGTCACTGTTTTTATCTTAAAATGTGGCTGGCTGACGCCCCAAGCCTTTGCTGTTGTTTATAAGCATTAGTTTGAATAATATTCTTTTTTTTTTTTTTTTTTTTTTTTGAGACGGAGCCTCAAGCCTTTACCCTGGTTAGAGTGCTGTGACATCACAGCTCACAGCAACCTCCAACTCCTGGGCTCAAGCGAATCTCCTACCTCCGCCTCCCAAGTAGCTGGGACTACAGGTGCCTGCCACAACGCCCGGCCATTTTTTGGTTGCAGCCGTCATTGTTGTTTGGCGGCCGGGGCTGGATTCGAACCCTCCAGCTCAGGTGTACGTGGCTGGCGCCTTAGCCCGCTGAGCCACAGGCGCCGAGCCAGTTTGAATAATATTCAACTGCCATTTTGTTAATGTAAAAACAGAGAAAAGGTTGACATTTTCATGTAGTTTAACCTATGGCTGCATTATTCGCCTTATCTTCAGTTTGTGTTTTCTTTGGCAGAATTTTTTTTTTTAACCACTTGTCCAGTTTGGAAGAATTGACTATCTAATTAACATAACATATATGTCTGCTGACTGGACCCACAACTGTGATAGGTCACAATATGCTCAAAGGAAAGGGCTGTGGCACCTACACGTCGTGAGGCTCTTTGTCCTCCTTCAAAATTCCTCACTTAACCTGTCGTGACTACAGACACCCTGCCATACACCCCCAGCGAAGGCCCAGTATAAAGTCAGATTAGTACAATTTTATTTTTTTCCTCATATTTAGAGACAAATATATACTTGGTATTCGTAAATACCTGTACATAAGCTATTTAGACACCCTGTATACAGGCTATTTGAACAAGATCTTTTTTTGACAATACAATGGATTATCTTGTAGTCCAACACACTCATTTAAAAAATGAGGAAACAATAGCAGACAAGCCTATTTACCTTAGTTTTACACAACACGAAGCCACGTTGCACCACTCAACACCACACCGGTGCGTTCCATCATACTCAAAGTGGGACAGGGGAGAAGGCTTTTTAAAAGTGCTGGTATTGGATTCTCTACAAGAGACCTGTGCTGTCAGTCTGCAAATCTTATTTCATTGTCTCCAGAGTTCTGGAAATCTCCAGTTCAACATGAAAGTCATAGATGTAGAATGTAGTTCTTTTTATAATTCGTGCCTTGGAAGAATTGGTGCTTCAGGAAAACTTGCCTGAGTTCTGCCAGTCTCCGAAGCAGACGACACGTCTTCCTCACTCTCTAGGTCAGGGGTCCTCAAACTACGGCCCGCAGGCCACATGAGTTGGTGTGAATTGTATTTGTTCCTGTTTTGTTTTTTACTTCAAAATAAGGTATGTGCAGTGTGCATAGGAATTTGTTCATAGTTTTTTTTTTTTTAAACTATAATCTGGCCTTCCAATGGTCTGAGGGACAGTGAATTGGCCCCCTGTTTAAAAAGTTTGTTTTAAAAGGCCTGTTCATTTGAATTCCTGTCTATGTCCGCATGTCAGACGCCTGCTCTAGATTGCAAGCTTCTTGAAGGCAGTAGCCATGTTTCTGTTCCTTCGGTAGTTGACTCAAGACCTGACTCATAGAAGGTGATTTAATAAAATTGAGGTATATGAAATTTACCTGAAACTGAGGCATATGGAATTTCTGTGTAAGATATTTAAATTTACACAATCATGACTTGCATTGAAGGTTGTTTCTCTGGTAGATACGACTGGGGGCTTTTCTGAGTTATGGTTCTCTCAGCTTAGTCTGATACAACTTTCTGCAATAATGGAAAATGTTCTAAAGCTGAGTTGCCCAGGTCACTAGCTGCTGACCACAAATGTCTATTGATCCCTTTAATTGTTACTGATGAGATTGAGGAATTTAATATTAATCTCATCTAGTTGATATGGCCGTGTATGGATAGTAACTACCACCTTGGACATGTTGGAGAGGAAAAATATCTTTTTCTTCTTTCTTTCTGTGTTCTTGGCTGGGGCCCTTGTAACAAAAGACAGATTAACAAGAAAAAAAGAGCATACACATTTATCTTATATAAGTTTTACCTGACACTGAAGGCCTTAATAAGGAAATGAAGATCTGAAGAAGTGGTTAAGCCTGGATATATTTAAGCAAGTAGGTTTGGAAAGAATGTTGAGTCATGAAAGAATGTGATGGGACAAAGGAACAGACTAAGTGTAATAAACTGGGAGAAAACTTAGCAAGGCCTGTTCATTTGAATTCCTCTCTATGTCCGTATGTCTTTAAAGATAAAGATGTTCCTTTCCTCTGGTTATTAGGAAGACACCTCTCACATGAGGCTTTTATGGCTTGCTTTAGGGGAAGGTTAGAAATTCCTTCCTGTACCTAATGTTTTTTTTCAAATTCCTTCAGTGTAAAATATTCAATATACCAAGGTACCATGTTTTAGGATAGCATGTCCTAAACCCCATCATTCATATGGAAAATATAGATGATAAATTATTAAGTTCTAATATGTTCAAACTTCAAAATCCTTCATTTCTTCTATAATGACTTCCATCAAATACCTCACCTTTTTGTACCATCTCACCATCAGGTGACTGTAGTTCTATTTTCTCCCATGTTCTCAGACCTCTTAAAATGCCTAAAAATATTCTTTTTCCTAAGTGATTATTTTGTTCAATCTATCACTTAAGCCAGCGCACTCTAACCCTTTTGGACTGGTTTCATGGAAGACAATTTTTGCATGGATTGGGAGAGTGGGGGGTCATTAGATTTTCACAAGCTCGATGAGTCCCCACATACTGGCTCTTCTTTAGATTTGTAATCTAATTAAAAAATATCTACACCCCCTTACTATGCCATTTAAAAATGTTAGTGTTGAACCATGACATGCTGAGTTTCCTGGATTGAATTCCTATGTAGTCACCAGTTCACCTTCTACCCATTTTTTTTGTTTGTTTGTTTTTTGGCCGGGGCTGGGTTTGAACTTGCCACCTCCAGCATATGGGGCCGGTGCCCTTCTACCCATTCTTTAGTGCTTGGCTTCATTATCACATCTTCTGGATGACTTTTCTGTCCTCCGTCATAATCAGATTCCCCAAGGATGCTTTCTCTCAGCATTTGAAAGTCTCGTAGAGTTGTTGTAAAGACAAATAAAATAATGTAAAGTCAGCATTCGGTGGCTGAAACACAGAAAACATTCAGCAATTATCAATTGTCTCTATTCCTAAACTAGAGGAACCCTGTCCTGATGGAGGATCCGAGCCACAGTGAAGTTTATTAAAATTGAGCTTTGGGATTAAGACTCAAGGCAAAGTCATAAATAAAAGAAAGAATTCCAAGGTCATGAATAGGCCAAGGCAGGTACTGTGAATGGTGAGTGGTCTAGAATGTAGAAAATAGAATGAGGTAGATGAAGTGGTTCAGGTCTGAGTCTGAAAAAGGGAAGAGAGTGCTGTGGGTGCCTTGTTATTAAGGAGCCACATCAGTAGCAATTTAAAAGACCTTTGTAAAATCTTTCAGATCTGTAAGATAAAAGGTCCATCCTTTTATTGTTGGGAAAGGTAATACCTAAAGTATCAACATGTTTGTCCTGTTTTTTTTTTTTTTTAGAGATAGCGTCTCATTTTGTCACCCTCGGTAGAGTGCCGTGGCATCACAGCTCACAGCAACCTCCAGCTCTTGGGCTTAGGTGATTCTCTTGCCTCAGCCTCCCAAGTAACTAGGACTATAGGCACCCACTACAATGCCCAGCTATTTTTTTGTTGCAGTTTGGAGGGGGCCAGGTTTAAACCTGCCACCCTCGGTATATGGAGCTGGCGCCCTACTCACTGAGCCACAGGTGCTGCCCAAGGTATTTGTCCTGTTACTTTTAGTCTTTGCCCATAGACTTATTAAGCTTTTACATATTTTGAAGAATATTATTGTACATTTTTTAACTTGTGTATATTCCCTCTTTATTTAGTATTTTTTCCCTTACTTTCTCTCACCCTCTGTCTTACCTTTTTTAGCTATCCCGAAGTAATCAAATACTTGTGTCTATATCCTTTTACATCTTTATGCTCGTCTAAGTGTACAAACATCCATTTTTATATGAAATTTAACAAAAATGGAATATACCCACACCTGCTTTAATTGTTCATTACAAAAGTCTGGAATATGTGCTAGAGTTGGTGTCTATACTCATTCTCAATCTAAAACAAACCAGTTTATGTTTTTGAAAGAATAGTGGGTAAGATATCCTGATTTACCCTCTCTGTGAAATGATCAAATTCAGAATTTAAAAAACTCCAGAAATGCACTAATGAGGTGGCAGGAGGCAAAGGGTCCAAACCGGTAAACAGATTATTCAGTTTTTATTTTCATGCATCTTAGGGCCTGGGGAAAGGAGGAGAACTGCTGGATTTCATTCAAATTGCGATGTACAAGGGGAGACCTCAAATACAGCTAGGAACTCAAAGGCTCATAGGCTAAGTATATTAGGGTGAACTAAAAGTAAACATGACAGCCCCTTAAGCAGGAAGCAATGAGAAAAATTGCCCACCTTGCTACTAAAAAGAGAGAAACAATCAATGGGTAGGAAAGATTCTAATAGTGAATTAGATATAGTGAAAAAGAGAATTGATAAATTGAAAGATAGGCCCAAAGAAAATAGCAAGAACAAAGCACAAAGAAACAAAGAGATTAAGAAAAATGTAAGGAAAGTTAGGAAACACAAAAGATAAACAGAGATGATTTTAAATTTGGCATTTTAGAAGAAGAGAAGAAAGATATGAGGGAGATGGAAGTTTTGAAAAAATAATAGTGGTCTTTCCCAGAAGTGATGAAAAGCATCAATCCTCATATTTAGGAATTCAATCTATCCCAATCAGGGTAAATAAAAAAAAAATACACCTAGAAACATCACAGTAAAATTTTAGAACCTGAAAAGAAAGAGAATGTTTTAAAAGCAGCCACAGAAAATAGACTACTTATCTACAAAAGAATGGCAATTAAAATAGAATTGACCTCTGAATAGCAACAATGAAAGTCAGAAGACAGTGGAAGCTTTTGGAGGTACAGAAAAAATGACTGTCAGTCTTCTAATAGTTAAAATAAAAATAAAAAGACATTTTTAGGGAGAATAAAAGCAAAGGTATTTTGCCACCCATAGACTCTGATTAAGGAATTAGTTTAATTGCTTTAAAGTATTATTAATTTAATAATTACTCTTATTAAAGGAATTAAAAGGATGTACTTGAGGAATAATAAAATTGTTTCCAGGTAGATAGCTCTTATATGGGGTATCCATAAAGTCTGTGTGCAATTTAGAATAGTTGTAATGTTTAAATTGCACATGAACTTAATGGGCACCTTATATAAAAGGAGAAATTATTAGTTAAAAAGTTATAAATATATATCTGTTTTTACATATGTCTGCACACATGCACATACACATCTAAAATGCACATGAATGGTATACGAGATTTATGGTGATAACCTGTGACAAAATTAAATACATGGGGCAACAATACTAGGGGGACTGGGAAGTTGGTGGCTTCAAGCCTTTTGTATTGCATGGGAAGAGAACAGATACAGTCATGCATTGCTTAGTGATGGGGATACATTCTGAGAAAGGCATCATTAACTGATTTCATCATTGTCAGAACATCATAGAATATAGTTACACAAAGCTAGATGGTATGCCAACCACACACACCTAGGCTTTATGGTATAGCCTATTGCTCCCCAGCTCCAAACCTGTATAGCATATTATTATACTGAATACTATAGGCAATTGCAACACAGTAATAAGTATTTATCTAAATATAGAAAAGGTATAAGAGATAAAATAGGGTATAAAAGATAAAAAAAATAGGGCATTTACCATGGTATAAAAGATAAAAAAATAGGGCACTTACCATGAATGGAGCTTGCAGGACTGGAAGCGTGAAGGCCTAGGACGTTACTGTGCACTACTGTGGACTTTATATACACTGTACACTTAGGCTACACAAAATTTGCATGTTTTTTTCTTTTTTCAACAGTAAATTAACCTAGGTTTACTGTAACTTATTTTACTTGATAAACTTCTAAAGTTTTTTGTGACTTTTTGACTCTTTTGTGATGATACTTAGCTTCAACATAAACACGTGGTACTTCTTTATATCCTTTTATAAGCTTTGTTTCTATTAAAATTGTTTTTATTGTTTGTGGTTCATTGAGGGTACAAAGAATTAGGTTATTCTCATTTGTTAGGTAAAGTACTTCTTCTAATTGTGTCCTGCCCCCCAAAGGTGTGCTGTACTCTGGAACCCTGGTCTGCCCCTGTCCTCTTCTCTTTTCTCCTCTCTGGTTTCCCTGCCCCCACTGTGAATTGGTTTGAGTTTTTCTCTTTTGAGGGGATGTATTAGATCATCTACTGGCTTCATATTAGAATTGAGCGCATTGGATTCTTGCTTCTCCATTCTTGTGATACTTTACTAAGAAGAATATGTTCCAACTCCATCCAGGTTAATAGGAAAGATGTAAAGAGTCCATATTTTTCTTTTCTTTTCTTTCTTTCTTTTTTTTTTTTTTTTTGTAGTTTTTGGCCAGGGCTGGGTTTGAACCTGCCACCTCCGGCATATGGGGCTGGCGCCCTACTCCTTTGAGCCACAGGCGCCTCCGAGTCCCATCTTTTTTTAATGACTGAATAGTATTCCATGATATACATATATCGCAGCTAGTAAATCTATTCCTAGGTTGGTGGGCATTTAGGTTGTTTCTATATCTTGGCGATTATAAATTGAGCAGTCTCGTGCAAATGTCTTTATGATGAAATGATTGCTTTTTTCCTTCTGGGTAGATACCTAGTAATGGGACTGCAGGATCCAGTGGGAGGTCTAATTTGAGTTCTTTGAAAATTCTCCATATTTCCTTCTTAAAAGGTTGTTTTAGTTTGTAATCCCACCAGCAGTGTAATATTTATTACATTTTTAATTTTTTAACATTTTAAACTTTTTAATTAAAAACTAAGACACAAACACATAGCCTAGGCCGACACAGGGCCAGATGGTCAATGTCACTGTCTTTGACCTTCACGCCTTGTTGCCCTGCAAGGTCAGCAGGGGTAGTAACACCAGGGAGCTACCATGTCCTGTGATAACAAGACTTCCTCTGGACACCTCCTGGAAGACCTGCCCCAGGGTCTTCCTGAGAAGGTGTCACTTCTTCATGGTGGTTTGCTAGGTTTGTAGCAAATCATAGATTTGCTTGTAAGTAGGTAATTCACCATGAATGTTCTTTTATTATGAAAACCTTTCAGTGTTGAGGCCACATTTGCAAACTTTTTCAGGAGCTTGCTGAGGTCTGAGAAAGCTTGTGCTAAACTGTTCACTGTGAATTGTCTCTGTCTTCTGCAGTGTCCCTTTCCTCGCCTCTTCTCCAGCTCTGTGCTCCTGTTCCCAAACTCCTTTCTTTCTTAGCAATTGATAGATCAGGTAGACAAAGCTATCAGTAATAATATGCAAGAAATTAAAAGTACAAATAATAAACATGACCTCATGTTTCATGAAGTATGAAGTAAAAAATTAAGTCTTGGAAGATTATATTTAGCCTGCCATCTTTTTATTACAGCCAAGAAAATTTAAAATCAGATGTACCATTTTTAGGAACATACATAGGTGTCATAGGACTATATTTTAAAAAGTAAAGTTATGCTGAAGACAAGATTCAGTGAAGGGATCATTTCAGGTGGAGAGAGGCAAGGGTTCTGACCCAGGGAAGCACACGGGGAGATAGAACTTGTCAATATTCGAGTTCATGTCTTGGATGATGTGTTGGCGGATGTTCCTCACTAAAATAACAAGTAGGAGCCGAGGATGATATTAATCCAATTCTGTGCAATTGATTTCCTATATATGCGTGTCTACATGCACATGTATGTATATCTGTATGCACACACGTGGCCCTTGACCGCCTAAATTCCACTTCCGGCTCAGCTTTCAATTTCTCTGTTTCTCAGTTCACATCCTCGTAACATGGAGGTGAGAATAATTGCAGTTATGACATTGTGGTGAATATCACATGCACGAATATATTTAAAGTCCTCAGGCCACTATCTGATATGTATCAGGGGATCAATAAATGATAGCAATTACCATTTTAAATGCTGAGAGAGAACAGAATTCTCGAAGGTCCTGCTCGTCTGTTTCACTCTGATTTATTCATATTCATGCTTGCCTCCTTCACATTCGAGATAAGTAAAGGGATAGTTGTCCACTTCACTCGAACTCTGAATCTCACTCTTTTTGTTGTCTCCATGTCCTAACTCCATAAAATCCTCTGATCTCTCTTGCTTCTGAGAATTCCTGATATCAATATAGATTTGACCAGCAGGACAAAACCCATACCAGGTCTTTCAAGCAGTTATAAAACAGAGAATTAATTGAAGGCTCACAGAACTGTTGGAAGGGCTGGGCGTGAGGATGGGAAATGGTCAGAAAAGACGTTGCTAGCTTTCCAGAAAACAGAATATCCAGAAATCAACGGCCCTGGTTGTCGAATCAAAGTGGATGATTGGCAGGAAGAGCCTGGAGGTCTGATGAATTTCATGCCCAGCCTTTGCTGTCCTTTGTTGACATAGAGGCACTCACGGCTTCTGCCTGTCTTCTGCCTTTTCCGATTTATGCCAATGCCCCTCATTGGTGGATACTAAATGGACCCCCTTCTAAGGGCTCTGGGAGGTATAGTTTCCAGGCTTCCATCCCACAAGATAGAGGAAAACCTTGAAGGGAATGATGCTGCTTGTGGATAAACAAAATAAAACATAAACAGCATCTGGTCCCCCTTTCCTTTCTATGACATTTTCCCCCATTGGTATCAGATATACTGAAACCTTTACCTCTTCAGCAAACCTTCCTGGATTCCATTTTTCCTTCAGCTACTGGCTTAGCGCTCTTCTCCTTTACCAGAATTCTTCTGGAAAGAATTTCTGCACATTGTGCTTCCATTTTATCATAAACCAATTTTTCTTTAATTATTTCAATCTGGCTTGTGTGCCAACTACCTCCCTGTGGATGTGTGGCAGGGTTATAAATGATCTTTTGTTGTTTAATGTATTAAATGCTTTTAAGACTTTAATTTGATCATTTTTTCCCTCTCAACATTTGATGGGGTGGTTACTGTCATCTTCATGAAGCTGTTTCTTCCTTCATTGTCCCTATAAAACTGGTATAAATTGTTTTACAAACTCATAATAGAAATAGCCACAAATCTCTCTTTTCCAAATGAGAAACTCTTGTGCCTAATTAATAGGAAATTTATTATCTTTTTCTAAATTCAACTTCATATTATTCAAGTATTTTGAGAGCTTATAAAACCTAAGTTGGGAAAGATCTGGCATCTGCTCAATCTATTATTGCGACTGTTTCTAGTAGCCCCAGTAACATCTGTGTTAGATGTTGGTGGTATAAAAAATTTGCTTTGGTTCTTCTAGGGACAATGAGTTCATTCCATCAGAACTAAGAGCTAAAAGATACTAAAGGCCCTCCAGGCTTTGGTTTCCAAGGTGGTTGTTCTGCAGATAACTTGCAGCATTTCCATCTAAAAGAGACTTGAGAAGAGCCAAAGAATTATAGCTGCATTTGTAAAACATAACCCACAGTTTGGAGTTGGTAAATCCCCCAAGTCATCCCTTGGTGTCAGCCAGCTCTAGAAATTCTAGATCAGACTAGAAATCAAACCACTATTGTTTTCTTCCTTCTAAGGGATCTGCTAGGGATTGGTAGGGTTTTAAAAATATATATATATTTCCTCATAAACCTTGAAGACTCAAGGTTTGAGTATGATTTGCAATAGTTTCCCCAGACAATGGAACCATTCACCAACTCCTCTGAAGGAGGCTATCTTTAGAGACTTTCCAAAAGTTCCTGTGTCTTTCTCTACTGTGCCAGACCTGGAAGCTGCCTTACTGAAGAGAACATAAATCAAAGACACCAAGTTTTGTTTCCAATGAAGTGAGATGCCACATTCTTTAGATTCTTTTGTTCATTAGGTCATTCACCAAATATCAACTGCACATGTGGGGCCAGGCACTATCCTAAACACCAGCAGTGAATAAGAGACACCAAACCCTCTGCTCTCATGGTGTTTTCATCCTAGCAGGGAAAGATAATGAATGAATTAACAAGTAAAAGATATAGCATGTTAGACAGTGATCAACACCATGCAGAAAGATACAATAAGAGAGGGGAATAGGGACAGTGGAAGAAAGTGGAGTGTTAAGTGTGGTGAGAGAAGGCTTCACTGATGAGATGGCACTGACCGGGTGGGAGTCACCCAGACATCCTGGGCTTCTTGTGGAGAGTGATGTGCACAAAGAGGGGAAAGGAGACAGGACACGATGAGGTTGGTCCTTATGTCTCAAAGACAGTGGTGGCTGTCAGGCTGAGAATATTGGATGGGTTTCTTGCCACAAGCTTGTAGCCCCCTTCCCTCTCATGCATTGAGCTGCGAGAGGGACGGTCTCATTCTTCTTGGCAACTCTTTATTTCTTCTCCTGTTCATTTTTTAAAGGCTGCTTTCCAAACTTTCTTCCTCTGCACTATTATCTTTTCATTCTGTGTATTTTCCAAGGCTCGTCTCACTTATAGCCACGTGTTTCTTTCTTTCTTTTTTTTTTTTTGAGACCGAGCCTCAAGCTGTCACCCTGGATAGAGTGCCGTGGCATCACAGCTCACAGCAACCTCCAATTCCTGGGCTCAAGCGAGTCTCCTGCCTCCGTCTCCCAAGTAACTGGGACTACAGGCACCCGCCACAACACCTGGCCATTTTTTGGTTGCAGCCTTCATTGTTGTTTGGCGGGCCTGGGCTGGATTTGAACCCGCCAGCTCAGGTGTACGTGGCTGGCGCCTTAGCCTGTTGAGCCAGAGGCGCCGAGCCATAGCCACGTGTTTCATAGACATCTATATGTCAAGGATTTCTAAATCTAAATCCCAGTCCAGATGTGTTCCCTGAGATTGACACCCATGGCATTCCCCGTTATCTCAGATATTCTCACTTAGAGAACCACAGGCATCTCAAACTCCCCTCATCCACCCTCATTCTGTGTTCCTCTCTCAGAGAAGGGTCCTATCACCCCTCAGTTGCTCAGATCAGAAAGTTGAGGGTCATGACTGACTCTTACACTTGACCTCTCAGGGACCCCCCACTCCCGTCTCCAATCCAACCAACCACCAAGTCCTATCAGTTCTTAGAATGATTATCTTATTATCTCTTAACTCTACTTTTCTCCAGCCCCACTGCTATTCGCAGTTTAGGCCCCTGACATCTCATGCTTGGGTTCTTGCTATGGCTTCCTGTAGTTTCACATCTTCCAGCCCCGCTCTCACCAATCCATTTTCCAAGAGGTAGCTGTTTTAATTTTTCTGAAGAATAAATCTCATGGTTACACACAATGGTTCTCTGATGTCTTTAGAATACCATCTCAGCTCCTTGGCCTGGCATACAAAGCTCCAGGGACACTGCTGACCTCTAGAGCCTCATTCTTGTGCTCTCCCACCCTTCTATTAAATATTATACGTTAGTCTTGAGAGATGCAGAGTTCCCTGAAAGTCCAGTCTTGTCACCAGACTATGACCTCATCATTTCCATCAGAGGCAACTTCCCTTCCCCTTAGATATGTGAACTCTACCAAACTTTCAGGATTTAGCTTCTCAATCCTTCCTTGTGGGAATATTACTCTAAAATATTGAGCTTTCTCGTCCCCAAAATTCTGGCAGAGGACACAAGACTCCTGGGTTAGAGACAGGGAAGGCTTACTACTCACGGAAACAGCAGTTTTCAGAGTATCACCATTTCCTTACCCTGGTTCCATGGGGTCTCTTTCCACAGGGTGAGATGGTGAGGGACAGGTGACACTTGCACATGCAGTGTGTTATATTAGAGAAAGGAACAATCCTGAGCTTAGAGAACTTGAATCTTTTATAATGGGTGGCAAGCAAACCTGCCTAACATTTCCTCTGGGGAAAGACATTATTATCTTTATTATCCTGAATTGTAAACAAGCTCACCCTTTCTTCTGGAGGGAAATACTACTTCTGTTTTCCAAGGCTGTTTGCTATACAAACATTCTTGAAAGGATAGTCTGAGCCAAAGAGCAGTTAGTGCTTCTGGTCAGAAGTTATACAGAAATTTGAGATGGCCACAGCGAATTGTCTTACTTCTTTTATTGCAGGTGATTACTTATTCATTTTACATTTTCTGCAATTGTACTGTAAATTTTTTTTTAGGGCAGAAGACCGTCTCATTTCATTGCTATGTCTCTAGAAAAGTGACTAGTGCATAGTAAATGTGAAGGAAATATGTGTGGAATAAATGAATGAATGAATGAACTCCCTCATTCTACTGTGACATAAGGTTGGGATTGCTCTTCGTAATCCCAAGATTTAAACCTAGGGAGCGACTCCACACAAGGAAAGTGGCGGGATTAAAAGGTTATCATTTAGGGCAGCGGTTCTCAATCTGTGGATCTCGACCCCTTTGTAACAATGGAAATACATCACAGCATTAGGAAGATTGAGAACCACTGATTTAGGGGGCTAGAGAGTAGAATATTAACCTATGTTATATATTTTCAGTTGCTTATTGTCTGATCCTATGGCTTGAAAATCTTCGAGGCTACAGCAGTACCCAGGAAGATGTACTGGGGATTCCCCTAAAGGATTGTGGGGTCTTTGGGTCTTGCTTGGCAGGTATTTGGCAGCATAATTTGGGGTAGAAGTGGCAATTATGAAGTGTTCCCATGTTCTCCACCTTTTCTCTTCTTCTAGAACATGTAAGCATGTAAGCCTCTGAGTAATTTCCATGATATTTATTTGAATCTAACTCTATCTCTAGGCTGACAAGTAGCAGATTTTTTGGCTTAAGAAAACATTTTAAATAGCCATCAAGGAATTTTGATAAAACGGAAAGGTGTAAACGATGGCACCCAGAGACAAGGCCACCGTGGAGACGTTCAGGCCAGGTTTATTGAAAGGGGAGGGTGACCCGTCTGGGCAGTGCAAAGGTGGCATCTGCGCCCTGGGACAGTTAGTGACCACTATTATGCGGGGTCACAGGGAGTGGTCAAATTCCACAGCTTGCCTATATAATTAGCGTCTTTTGCCCCTCCTCCCCACCAATTTCAGGGGTGGACTAGCCAGAGCCTTTCGTATCTTTGTCTTAGGAGGAGATGAGGAGGAGAAGAAAGTTCATGTATGGCTGCATTAGGCCCCCCAACAAAAACAGTAACACCAACTAGAAAATAATTTCCACAAGGATAGGTATTTTTAGAGATAATAGGTCCTTAACACATTTTTTGTTGACTGAATTGAATTTGTTGATTGCTCACTATATCCTAAGCGTGTGGCTGCTACACTTCATTTAATTTGCACAACAACCCTATGAAGCAGCTACTACCTTATGCTCATTTTGCAGATGAGGAAACTGAGGCTTAGAGAAATTAAGACTTGTGCATGACTGTGCCGATGTGGGCTAGTGTCCAAACCTAGGCAGCGACTCCACACAAGGAAAGTGATGGGATTAAAAGCTTATCATTTAGGGCAGCGGTTCTCAATCTGTGGATCTCGACCCCTTTGTAACAATGGAAATGCATCACGGCATTAGGAAGATTGAGAACCACTGATTTAGGGGGATAGAGAGTAGAATATTAACTTATGTTATGTATTTTCAGTTGCTTATTGTCTGATCCTATGGCTTGAAAATTTATAGCTCGAGAGGTTATGTGCAATTGGCCAAAATCAAATTGCTGATATTGGAAACATTTTGCTCTACAAAAATGTCAATTTCATATATTTCAAGGTAAAATATGTGTTGTAAACATCATTTCAGAAAATGTTGCTTTCCAAAAGTAGCTTCAGGAACATTAAATATCCCCGGTACAGTGTGTGCTTTGGTTCCCCAGACCAGGCCTGGCTGGCAGTTTTGCTGTTTGCATAGACCCAAGGGTCATCTGGAGTGTGTTTTTATGGAAAATGGGGATTAGGGAGTGTTTCTGAACTGGGGTTCCATGAAAACCAAAAGAATAATGAACAAGAGCAATAATGAAGATCACAACGGCTGTTGCAGACACCAAACCAGTGAGAATCAGATTAGCTGGAAGGTCTTTTGGGGGTAGTATCGATATTAACCTTTATACTGTCAGAATGAATTCCCCACCAGAGAGGGACAGTTTAAGAAAATTCAAGTTCCTCAAAACTAATTTACTGTCTTCAGCAATGACGAATTCCCATAGTATTCAGTAAGTATAGCAATTATTGAGTTAGAGGACACAACCACCATTGTTGCAAAAAGTTAATATTCTCCACTAAATATTCATTTACATCATTAGTATTATGAAATGCAGCCAGAAAATGTTTAGGCGCTCACTCTGTTGGTGGAGCTGGTCTGAAAGGACTCACATTCTGTCGAGGGCTGAGCTGCAGGGTGAACCCTGGTGTGATTGGCACTGATTCCAGTCCTGCCAGCAGAAACACAATTCCCTGTTGTCTGTGTGATCTGGGCTTCACCTTGCCTGTGGGGCAAGAATGTTTTGATGTGACCTCTTTGAAGACTCAGCTCTATGCCTACCCCTGTTGTTAGAGGAGGCTGGCAAGGTTGACACTTCGGTAACGGCTGCGGCCGTCCTCATTTTCCTGTATTCTGTCATACAGTTAGTAGGTCACACATGCTAATGATCATTTAATAAGCATATCATTCAAATGGCAGATGACAGTGTCTGATTTTGCCATGGAGTTCACGGACCTGAGAGTGCCAAAAATGGTCCGTGTGATCATGTCAGAATTGAGAATTAAACAAAATAAAATAGAGTTATTTTCCCTTCTTCTTAAGTTTTTTTAAATTTAGAGCATTACTTATGATACACACTGCCAATCAAATCTACTATTTTTTTCTGGTGGCACGATAATAGTTCACAATATTTTAAAAAATAGTTATTAAATATCAAGTAAGCAGAAAAGAGAGTGACAAGTACAATTCCTATTTGCGTGCATATTTCTTATCAAGACATATAAATAACTTGATTGGTAAAACAAATTGAGATCATATTAGACACTTGTTTGATATCTGGATTGTTTCCACTTACGTTATAAATGTTTTCCATATTAAACAAATGCTCTTTTCTGGTCTGATTTTTTCATACTACACGGCATCCATTATGCAGATGGGTGTGAAAATTGACGGAGCTTTTAATACACAAGGTAGGGGAAGAAAGGCTAGGGTTAGAAGACATAGCTTTCAACTTTGGTTCTTTGAAAGCCTTAGTTTATTCTACTAGAAAGTGGGGGTGTTAGCTTTTGCCTGGCTGCCTTGAAATGTTATCATGAAAGTTAAGCGTGTTTCTGTGAAACATAGAACAGGATATGATAGCACAGGATGTTTGTTTAAAGGAGTATATAAATAGCATGTTAATAACATGTGCATAAAGGGTATGTTAATGTCTTATGGGCCACAGCACTGGAGTCAACTTTAATCATTTGGTTTTGAAAACAACGACAATAGCAATGAAAATCCCGATAAACATCACAATCCAAGTTATGTATAAATTGTAATCCCACAATGGGAAGCTTTTAAACTTTAGGTTAAAAATAAAACTTTTAAAGAACCAGAATGTTCTTTTAGGGATTTGTCTTCTTTCAACGAAGAACTTGTTGAACTGAAGCTTTGGTTTGGATAGAGGGAGGAAGTTAGTCTTCAAACGAGATCACTGATGGGTTTGGATATCGAGTGAGAATTTAGTGTAATCTTTCAGATTCCAGAAATTAGTATATTTTGATGTGTGCTAATTTTTTGGAGTTCCCAGGTTACTTTTCTTTTACCTAAAATGCAGTGAAAAAGGCTTGCTACTCAAATCACTGAAATTCTGAGCTGGGAGAAAATCCAGAGATCCCCAAATCTCCATTTTTAAGACCCAACTCTTTGCTTTCTTTTGAGTACTGTCAAAACCCAGATCAGACAAACTATTGTCACGGAACACAGCCCTGACTGTGTTCTGCTGTAAGTGGCCTTTGTAGCTTATCCTAACATTCTTATAAGCGAGGAGGGCTGGCAAGAAATTGGGCTCTGCTCCCTATAATATGTCACATTTTAGGACTCTTGCTGATCATGGCTCAGGATGTGGTGGGATTTAAAAAAAGAAAAGAAAAGAAATTGAGGTCTTAAACTCTTTCCCTTGCTGCCCAGTCTATAAGTTAGCCAGCTCTTTATTTTTAATATTATCAAGGAAACTCTCTTGTAGGGAATAGACATATATTAATTTTAGTTGCAGAGAAAGATGTGTTTAGAACTAGGTTACAGATCTGTCAACTTGGAGGAAATGAACTTGAAGGATCCTGCCACTTTATTCTTACAGGGCAATTTTCCCTGTGTCTTTTCAAAATGTGTGCCCTGGAGTTGTTGCGCAATGTGGGAAAATATTGTGACAAACATTCCTGTTTACATGTGTCGTGTGTCGTGGGGGGCGACTGTTTTGTTGAGCCTCTGCCCCTCCTTTTCATGGTCGGCGGTTCCCTGACAGCTCAGATTCCTCTGCTGACATCTGTTATAATGAGAGCTCTGACGGGAATAGATTTGCAAGATGATGGGCTCACAAAGGGACGGGAGCCGGGAGCCGTTCTCCAAACTTTCCTTGAGATAAGCAGATGGGGCCTGAAAACAGAGCATTTGAACCAATTAGGTCTAGGTGAACGCGTTTATTCAGCGCACACTGGACTTATTCTGCACCCAGTTTCTCTCCCTATCTCCTTCACCCCTTGCTGCCCCCATCTGAGCAATAGATGGTTTCCAATGGCTTGGGTTTTTGCACCCCTGAACGCTTGCCGCGAGCCGGGCTCTTCCAGTTCCTACAGCAGAAGCACGCTGGGTGTTTACCCTATGCCAACCGTCGGAACAACAGCTGAAACCCACCCCTCCAGCCTCACATTGAGAAGCTGGAGTAACACATGGGGTTTTCCCACTCGTCACAAATGATGGCTGTTTGTGCTAGTTAACCTTTCCCAAGCCTGGGGCAGCTCCTGCTGGGAGGCAGGGGCGATCAGGAGAGAGAGAGAGCCTGGCAGACCCCAAAGTCTCCAGCACAGCCTTGGCCCCCAACACAGGCCACCGCTTCTGCAGAATACCAAACAATCCCACAACGCGCTCTGCATAAGTCAGCCGGGCTCCATGTGGTGGTGACAGTTAGGATTCCAGAGAAAAACTGCCTCTGGGAACACGATGCAAATACTTCCTTATAACTTTTATTTTCTGGCGTGACTTAATCTTCTCTTTTCAGAGGAATCTCTGGAAAAGGATGAGATTGAAATATTCCCACCCCGGGCCTGATTATTTTCAGCATCTTAGATAGCTGGGTAAAGAGACAATGTCTTTGTATTTTCCAAGTCTAAAGTCAAGGCGGTGACACACATTTTAATAACTTGTGCCTTAAGCGTATTGAGCGCAGCAAAATGAGGACAGGGTGACCGTAAGCCACATAGTGGGAAGCCCCATTCTGTGGGTGTCTGCAGAAAAGTTTGACAGTGTCAGAGGGGGAACGGTGTCTAAGGAAGCAGAAGCAAGAAAAGCAACTTAAAGGGAAATTTGGGAAATTTGGGGGGGGGGCGGTTAGAGGAGTAGAAGTTTAAAAATAATGAGAATTCAATTCCCAAGTGAGGAGATGATTGGTCTCACTGTTGAAATAGCCAAACATCATAAAAGGGATCCGATTTCTGCAAATTGCAGGTAGAAATAATCATGGAAATGCATTTCTCACACCTGCCAGCGTTTTCTGACGAGCGGAGCTCATACACACTACCACCCTCTGGAGCAATCTGAACATCCCGTGCGGCTCAAACGCCCAAATCCCCCATCCCTGACTATCTCCTGACACCAGCCCAGACCTGGAGATTATTGTGCTAATTTGACACCAGCTGTTTATAAGGTGGTTATTGTTCAGTCTGGTGTGTTTACGGGGCAATGGGTATCTTGAGAACAGGGGATGAGCAGAGGCACCGTTGAAATAATTCATAAGCTGCAAAAGCAGCGAGAGGTTTCTGCACTGAACTGCTATAGCATTTATAGGAGCAGATAAGCAAAATCTAGCATTTCGGGCATTACATTCTGAGGAAATCCACCTTTGAGTTTATCCTTGTTTGTTAAAAGAAATCATAGGAGCTCCCCTAGAATTTAGTATTTGGGGCTATTAATAGTGGTAAAGAGGAGAGTGAAATAAATGAACACAGGGTTGAGTTATTGTGCTGCTTTTCATTGGGACAGTTGGAGACCAGATACTTGTAAGAGGAAGAGATTCATCTGTATTTTTAGGTCGCGCTCAGATACAGGGAAGATAGGCATTTGTTAGTTTTGATAAAGTCATGGAATAAAATAGTAAATTGGTTTGCATTTATTTTTTTTTTAGTGTACAAACTCATATTCTTTTGCAAATACTCAGAGGTAGAAAGAATGTGGGTTTGGAGACCAGGAATTATGAATCTCTACCTTTTGGTGACTGACTATGAACATGTTTTTGAACCTCTCTGAGCTTTAGTTTCCTCATGTCTAAAATATGGGCTGACAATACTGGTCCCAAACAATTATTAGAGGTTTAATTATTAGAGGTTTAAATATAAGAATATCCAGTGGAATATTTGGGACAAAGAAGGTGTCTTGGTCTGTTTTGTGCCGCTATAAAGGAATATCTAAGGCTGGGTAATTTATAGAGACAAAAAAGGTTTACTTGGGTCATGATTCTGAGGTCTGGAAAAATTCTAGACTGGGCATCCTGGGGAAGGCAAAGGGGAGCTGGTATGTGTCGAGATCGCATGGTGAGAGAAGAAGCGAGAGAGAGGGGGGAGAAGGGCCAGGCTGCTTTCATCAACCAGCTCTCCTGAGAACTGACTGAGAACTCGCTCACCGCCACCCCCAGAGAGCATTAATCTCTTCACGAGGATCTGCCTCCATGACCCAAACCACTCCAATTAGGTCCCGCCTCCAACACGGGGGCTGAAATATGACAACATGAAATGTAGAGGGGACAGACATTCAAACTATAGCATTAGGCAAATACATTTCATTCCCCTTGACTGAAGATAGTCACTTTAATGTCCATTCATAGCTCTCGTAACTCTTATAAGCCATGTGACACTTTGGGGCTCTAATTTAATTTTGTCTCTTGCTCTCTCCATTTTTTGTTTTCTTTCTTACATCTACATCTCCTCTTCTTGGCTTCCTGCACGATCAGTACACGTACATGGCGCACCACTCGGCACTTGTTAAATGTTCCATTTCTTCTACCATCCATTCATTGGTCCAGTCCTTCGATGGAATATGATGTGCCTATAAAAAGCCAATGTTGCAAAGTAAGTCCATACAAAGTCTGTGTTATTGGGGAGCTGACAATTTAGGGATAGAAAGTATCTTCCAAGTCTGCATGGCTATTGTGAAAATTATAACTTGTGGGGGAAACAACCACCTATTACTCATCCCACTGTCAAACCCAGATCCCCTCCCAGACACACCTTCATTGAATTAATTAAAAAGTTAGAGAACAGAGATGTTATTTTCTTAGTGGGTGGAAGTGGCACCAGCTGGGTAACAAACATAGGAAACTAGATTTTAGATCAGCATAAACAAGTTCTAACATGGAGAAGGCATAGGGTCTCTTTGGAGAGGGGTGAAATCCTAGTTATGCGGAGTTTTCAGGTTCTGGCCTCTTGAGCTTTAAGACTAGCTGGGATGGCTGTGGGCTTGGAATAGTGATTTTATCAGTGACCAAAGAACAGAAAAGACAAAAAAACCTTCTCACAATAGTATAAACAGTAAGAGGATTTATTAGCTCATCAGTAAGACGTCAGAAAGAGGGAAACTCTAGATTGGTTTAGATAGAATCTCATAAGGTATACAAGGACCCAACCCTTTCCATCTTTTTACTATGTGGTCTTCAGCGTTTTCCCCTTAGGATAACACCCTCATGCTCACAGGATGGCTGCCATAGTTCCAGCTATCAAGCACAGACATGCTCATATCCAGTGGCAGAAGAGAGACTATTTATTCATGTATGTTTCTTTGTAAGAAATTATTTCTCAAAAGCTTTTCCATGGATTTTCCCTCCCATATCTTTTCCCAGATTACAACATATACCCAATTTAACCAATCACTGATAAGAAGAACAAGACCAGGTTTCTGGAAATCAGCTGAGATTCTCAGAGTAAGAAAGAAAGAAAGAAAAGTGGCTACTATCAAATGGGAACTAATGATGTCAAATGCAGACAGCTAGATGGGGTGAAGAGAGTATGGGGTTGGATTCTGGCCACTCTTTGATAGCTTGGGTGAATTAGTTTGTGCAGGCTGCCATAACAAAATACTCTGGACTGGACTGCTTAAACAACAAACCCGGTGCCAGCTGAGTGGATTCCTGGTGAGGGCTTCTTTCTTGTCTCATAAACGGCCTCCTCCACCTTGGCTCCTCACAAGGCCTTTTTACTGTGAACGTGAAAAGAGAGAGTGCAAGGATTCTGATGTCTTGATGATTTCCTTACTCCAAGTATAATCACATTGAGGGTTAGGGATTCAACATATGAATTTGGGAGGGGGACACATAGTATTGGGGAAATTACTCACTCTCCCTAAGGCTCTCTTTCCTCCCTCTGAAAATGGGACTGATCATGTACACCTCCAAGCATTCTCTTGGGGTTGTAGTGCAATGATGTGTGTGATCAAACTTACCCAGAATCCTTTACCTTATTTTACATCCTATCAACTAAAATCAGAGAAATGATGCAATCAAAGAGAGATACTCCCCCAGATCACAAGGTATTCTAAAGTGCATATTGATTTCAAGAACTGGGTTCTGGTTTCTGACAGCCAGAGTAGCTTAACTATGCATTGAAGAAAGAAATCATGCTTTCCTCTGCCTGAAAATTGCTTCTTCTCAAAGGTAGCTTGGTAATTACTGTAGATTCTCTATGATTCTTTGTTGAAGACTGAAGGGTGTAAAATGGAAAGATCTGCATAGCTGAAAGACAGAATACTCAGAGTGATTAGTTTCTTACAACTAGCTGGTTAAGAGAGCAGTGTCTGAAGGCAGACACCACCTCTTACTGCTTGTGAAATTTTCTGACTACTAGATATTTCCATTTGCTCATTGGTAAAGTAGTAATAATACTTTAATTATAATAATGTTGATAAAAAGATTTTACCCCATGGAGTTGCTACAACAATAATAGTCATAATAATATTTTCCCTCAGGGGGTTGCTATGAAGGCAAACTGAGTTAATATACATAAAGTACGTAGACCAGCGCCAAGCTTGACCAATCATCACCATCATCATCACCACATCATCTGTACTGTGTTTCACTCTCATGTCCCACTGTGTGGAATAGCCTGTAGTCAAATCTTTTGATACATTAAGATGAATTCTTAAGGAGCCGAATCACTGGGTTATAGGCATTTTCCACTTTGCTTCTCTGACTCAGGAACTTTATCCCATACGTAAGTTAATTTAGCTGCTGCGCAAAGTGTATTTTGTGACTTTTCATCCCTTTGAGTCCAGAGAGGGAAGGTGACCCTGATCCAAACCAGATGCAGGCATTGTGATGCTGAACTTACCTTATACTGTGACATTACAGGCATGCCTGAGAATGCTTCTTGGCAATGTCTTAACACCTGCCTAGGTGCTTACATTCAGTCCTCTCTGTGGATGGACCTAGGAACCTTGCCTCTGTTCCTTCTGCCACTGACCAGCCTTTCATCATGGGGTGCCCTGTTAGGATATGGCTCGGGGGTCTGTGACAGATAAATGTACTTAAGGAATCACACATTTGAATAACTCCAAGATGATCTGGTCCAGCCTTACTGTCACTGGGTGGGCCATAATTCTGATAAGTTCCAGGATTGCTGGGTTTAAAGGGAGGACTGGCCAGGGTTAACTGGGCTTGGTGCAAATGAAGTGGGTGTGGGAGGCTTGGGAAGCAGGTCTCCTCAATTTTGGAACACAAAGAGCACACTCAGAAACCAGGACCAGGCGTTTCTTTCTTGCTGGCTCTCTGTGTCTCAAGGCAGCATGGCTGGAAACCACGGGCCTCTGTTCTTGCCGACTTTTGATTCCTTTCAGTAGGCCTAATCTCTCTTCTCTGGCAAAATGAAGAAATTGGTGCATCTGGAGATACTCAAATAACTGAGCTTGTCTCCCCTTTCATCTTTTTTCGTAGGTGAGCTGGAGGCCAGAGAGCAAACAGATAATGAAAGAGCAAGAAATCTTTGAAAAAGGAAGGATAGGCAGAATGCATCTTAGGTGCTGCAAAAACCCGCTTAAGCTAAGCAGGAAAGCAAGTAATCGAATTAAATTGACTGAAGGAAAATTTTTCAAGTAGCCAGGGTTGGATAATAATGGTGCTTTACCCAAAGTATACCACATATGGCATGTCCCCAAACACACCTGTTCAATGAATGAAAGACAGTGACAGGAAGGGCTCACAGACATGAATCCTTAACCCTGATTTTAACTCCAGCCCTTATGACCTCCATGGCCTTGGGCAAGTCTCCTACACATTCTGAATTGATTTCCCCACTTTAAAAATGGAACTAATATGATCACTTCTTTTACGGGGTTGTTGAGAGGTTTAAGATGATATATGTAGGCCTCAGATATTTAGAAGCTATCATTGAGCAATCACAATACTGTTTTATTTTAGTATCACTTAAAACAGTTGTTGTCAAGCTTTTAGAACACAAGCATCCCTTTATAATGTTAACATAATTTGCAGACACCCTTCAAGCTAGGCTATGGATCACTGATGGAAAAGACACA
Source organism: Perodicticus potto (assembly GCA_963574655.1). Taxonomy (NCBI): domain Eukaryota; kingdom Metazoa; phylum Chordata; class Mammalia; order Primates; family Lorisidae; genus Perodicticus; species Perodicticus potto. Next base: position 30,187 of record CAUYRH010159651.1, on the reverse strand, counting down.
CAATGGCCAAAAACTATGAGGGATCAGGAACATTTTGGGGATGTCTCTATTTGATTAACTGCAGCAACATCTACACACATAGGCATGCCCGTAAAAATGATGAGACATTTATGCTCCGTGCAGACTGGTCCCAGTGCTCATATAAATTATTACCAGCTCCTGCGATGGCCCCATAGATCACCAGGTGGCTAGGAGCTTCTAATCTGAAAGGAATAACTCTAACAATAGGTATGCATCTTTATTTTATTTTATTTTTTTGTTTTTCTTTTTGAAAATTTCAGGTTAATATGTATAATTAGGTTACACTGTTTGCATTTGTAAGGCAAAGTCCCAGTTGTAGCTGAGTCCTTCACCCAGGAAGTGTACCACGTACCCCTACTGTACCTGTTAGGTGAGAACTTACCGACCCCTCTCTTCCCTTCCCCCTTTCTGGAATTTAACTGTGTTTTTCTCTCTTGTGTGTCTGTAGTTGTTAATCTACTATTTCAATTTAGTATTGAATACGTGGGATTCTTGATTTTCCATTTTTTTTTACCATTTCAGATTAATATCAAGGTACATATAATTAGATTACATTGTTTGCATTTGTTAGGGAAAGTCCAAGTTGCAGCTGAGCCTTTCACCTAGGAGGTATGCCATATAACCCTACTTTGTACCCCATACATGAGGGCTTACAACACTCCCTCCCTACCTACCCTTCTTGAATTTAAATGTGTTTTCCTCTCTCATGGGTGTGTAGTTGTTCATCTATCAGTTTCGCATTAGGATGTTCTCTGAATCCATCCAGGTAAATACAAAAGATGTCTCTCTCTTTTTTTGAGACAGAGTCTCAAGCTGTCATCCTAGGTAGAGAGCTGCATTGTCACAGGTAACAGCAACCTCAAACTCTTGGGCTCAAGCGATTCTCTTGCCTCAGCCTCCCATGTAGCTGGTACTACAGGTGCCTACCACAACGCCCGGCTGTATTTTTTGTTTCAGTTGCATTGTTGTTTTTAGCTGGTCGGGGCCAGGTTCGAACCTGCCACCTTTGGCGTATGTGGCTGGCGCCAGGCTGACTGAGCTATGGGCGCCGCCGAAATGTCTTCTTTTTTATTCCTGGATAGTATTCTATGGTACATGTACCACAGTGTATTAATCCATTCATGTGTTGATGGGCACTTGTGTTATTTCTACATGTCCTTGTGACTACGATTTAAGTGCAAATGTCCTTATGGTAAAATGACCTTTTTTCTTCTGGGTAGATTCCTAGTAAAGGAATTATGGTATCGAATGGAAAGTCTACTTGTGGTTCTTTGAGGAACGTGTACATCTAAAAGAGGACTCATTTATCTGGCTAGTGACACTAAGCTAAGTGAGATGTAGGAGATGGACTTGCTGCACAAAGATGGCCTTTCAGACTGACATCTTACAATTTGGGGAATTTTTTGCCTCTCTGGACCTAATGTATTTGTGCTTATCTAGCTACAAGAGGATGCTAGACACGGTCTCCTCCCATTATCCTGTAACAGTGGGACTGGTTTCTAGGCTGACCTGTTGAGTCTGGAAGTGCTGCCTTTGACCATGGAGGTTTGCTCTTCTCTGCACTTTCCTCTACCACCAAGACCACTGTGAGCTTGTGTCTTCGTGCAGCCTGGGCTGAGGGCCTGCTTGCAGGTGGTATATTTTGGGAAGTAATATTAAGGAGGAGGGAGTGAAGGCTAGTCCCCAGGGTGTGTTATCATTAGATGATTACCACCAAGGGTGGTAACCACTAGGAGCACCGTCACGTTTGGGACCCTCTGAAGAGTTATGTAGAATGTGCCTCAAAATTGTCTCCCTACATGGAAAAGGAGAGCATTTTTCATCACCACCTCCCAATAGTCAAGTTCCCCATGGAATGTGAGCTCCCTTTTTCTTCCAGGTCTGCATATGTGTCAAATGGCTCAAGGGGGCTGCCCTGGAGAACAGTGACAGATGTGGGTGCAGCTGAAGTGCAAGGCTCTTAGGTATTTCATGGGCACTGGTGGTGCCGCAGCAGGAACTAGGTCAGAAGGAGCCAAGCAAATAGGAGGCAGATTGGGAGAAATACAGCCAGGGGGACAGAGCACAACCAGGGGAGACAGAACCAAGGATTAGAACTCGTCACTCCATCAATGTCGTTGGAGCACAGCTTTGTGCTGTTAAGAAACAGACTAAGGTAAACTAACATTTTAGAGTTGATTTGAGCAGATAGCCATTCATTGATCAGGTAGTGGCAAACTGTAATCCCTTTGGGCTCCACCAAGGAAGTGAAACAGGAAAACTTTTATGAGGTGTTAGCAGAAGCAAGGCAAAGAATGCCTATGATTGATTAAAGTGGAAAGTCCCTAGATAGAGGTTAATGGGAGGTTCCTCATTAGTTGAGCTTAAGTTTCATTTCTTAAGCTATGACTATTCCACTCCCAGTTGAGTTTCAGTTTGCTTATGTAGGAACCCAATGTGCTGGAGCCATCTCAGCCTAATGGTCTCTCAATTAATTATTTTAACAGTCCCATGCATTGTGTTAGCTGCTGGAGCAGAGTGCGTGCTATAGCTTATAACCTGTGGTACACAGAGAACCATGACACAGTAAATAAAGAAAGAATTTATTGTCTAGTAGGGAAACAGGCAAGCATTACAGTAGATGTCAGCATAAAAGCTTCTCAAAGCTTGGAAGGGAATATCCAATTCCTTCTGGTGTTTAGGGGGAAAGCTTCACAATAAATAGTAAATAATCCATCTGGGTTTTGATGGATGAATAGAAGTTTGTTAGGTAGTGATACGGAAGAAGGACGTTCATGTGAGTGAGAGAAAGAGATGAAAGAGCATGTCCAGCATGAGCAGGCCCATGAAGTCTTTATAGACACTCTTTCCCTTAATGGTTCCTGGCTCAAATCTCTATTTCCCTTAGATTTTTTTGTTAGCTTTGTGTTTGATTATAAGTAATGGAGATGTTGGGAGGGGTATACATGTTTATATTTAGGAAAACAGGTGGCACACAAAGGAGATCTTTAATAGGCCAGTGATGGTGGACTCAACAACCCCTCGGGTCCCCACAGTGTAAAACCTCTTTTGCCCCCCACCCCACACAATCCTCATGCCTAGAAGTTGGCAGTAGTTTGTTCCCTTATAGGGGGATTCAGGGAGACCAGATCCCGTGGCTTTGCACCTTCTGTGACCTACTGTTCCGAGTCTTGCTGGTCATGAATATTCACTGCTTGCCTTCCGCATTGGTCAAGCAGAGCTTGTTTGTCGCTTTGAGGATTTGCAGGGCCACTCCTGCAGCTGCCTCATCTTTTCTTGCTTCCATTCTGCCCTCTGTGGTGCTCCTCTCCCAACACTGTCAGACAGTCCGATGCCCTCTGCCTTCTTCTCTCCTCTTTCTGCAGAGCTGTTCTCAGGACTGGACCTTACAACCCATCACTTCCTTCTGAATATGGGTCATTCAAATCCATGGTCTCTTTAGCTTCATTCATTATGGTTGGATTTTGGCATTTCCTGACTTTAGTCATCAGTGGGCATGTGAGTGTGTGAGAAAGTGGATTAGGGGAACTGGTGAAGGGATGGGATGGCTTTGTGGCACCATGGAAATCACACAGACAGGCAGCCCTACTCTCGTGTCCCTTTGTATGTGGACCTGATATTTGTTCTGTGCCTATTATAGTCCTGGTTTGTGATCTCATTTCTAAAACATCATCAACCCTGTGAGAAACATATCATTCCTATTCTGTGAATGAGGAAACAGTCTTCAAGGGTTAAGTTAAGTAGTCTTCCCAACATTACATCATTTCTAAGTAGATAAACTAAGATTCCAATTTCAGGCATTAAAAAACACATCTGTTGAAAGGAACTATCCTCTTAATACATGGTGTTAAGTAACTAATACAATGAACTTGGTGTATTGGGACACAGTAAAAACCATAGACTTTGAAGCTATTCTTGGCATAAAGCACAGAGTCTAGATCTCAGGAGGAACTTGGGTTCAAATCTTGGTTTGTATTTCTTAGCAGCTGTGTGATTTTGAGTAAATTATTTAAATAACCCTCATATTGTAAAGATGGGAAGTAGAATGTCAAAGGAGTAATTAAAGAGATCAGGTTGCCTGGAATGGAGGGGTTGGATAAAAGAAATACAGATGAAATAAAGGTAGATTGGACTTCATAGTGGGTTTTTATCATTGGTGTCCACCTGCCGTCTTTGAACAGCAGGCCACTCTTTGAACTCCAAGTGGACTGAATACACTCCATGTTTAGCATCACCAAAGGCATCCCAAAGGCATCCCAAATGCCTCCTTACCACCTGATCTTGGTTCTATGGCCTTGACTCCTTCTCCACCCAAAATCTCTTGGGTGAGCCATCCAGGCTGAGGCTGCTGATTTCCCAGTCTGTGGTCTGGTCCCTGCAGGAACATTGCCTTGCAAAGTGGGAGGGAGAATTTGGATATGTAATTCCACGATTCATTCCTTTGCTGGTTTGACCACAGTCAGTAGAAGAAGCCACTTGCCTACCTCACCCCATATGGTCTCAAGCAAACAGGCTTGGATGTGTGTGTATTTGCAAAAGAACAGAAGTAACTGTGTTTTATTCAGTCCAGCTTCTCCCTTGGGTCTAAAGGTATCACCCTCCTGGTTTCTCTAAAGTTCTTCTTTCTTCGGTTAACACATCATCACAGGACAGGACAGAGTTTGATCGTACTAACTATGGTTTCACTAACTTAACTCATGTCCTGATCTTCCTTGACAGTCTGTTAATACCCTGAGCCAGGTGGCTTTCTTCCAGAATTGGGTTGCACCATAACGTTTTACCTGAGGGCAAAGCTATGCGGAACCTGTGGTCTCTGTTCTATCTGGTAGACTTCAGTTGGCGTGGAACTGATAAGTATGTTTTCTTACTGTTTTTGGCATTTTTTTGTGTGTGGTTTTTGGCAGGGGGCTAGGTTCGAGCCTGCCTGCTCCAGCATATGGAGCTGGTGCCCTACTCCTTTGAGCCACAGGCACAGCCCTATTTTTGGCATTTGTTTGTTTACCTTCCTATTTTAGCTCTGTTTTTCTTTAGACATTTAAGCATGTTTATAAAATGCTATTTGAACTTGAATATGTATCCTATTGCCTATTTGGCTTCCCATCAGTTTTTTCTCCTAAGCTCTTTGCATATGGAATTTTTGTTTTAGTATCTTCTTGAGAAATTAATAATTTATGTGGAAAAACCCCCAAAATTTCTTCTAACTTTCTGTTGGTTTGCTTCTAAACACTGAGATAAAAACATCGAATGATGGCGGCTTCTTTGAATGACTGGCTATCTACAGGTTGATTATGTTATGTCCTTTAATTATGATAACAAAATATAAAATTACACATCATGTCGTTAATTTCTCATGTTGCAGAGCTCCTATTACTGTTTTGTTGCACCATTTTTTTAAACATTTCACTAATTTTTGTTAAACTTCCAAGTGCTATCTGTGCTATATTCTGTCTCTAAAACTAAGCAAAACCTTCCATGTAGCACACACATATACCCTTATGTATTTTTCTTATACCTGACCTTAGCTAGAGTACAAATATAAAATATTATTTAGTCTCTTTCTAAGTGAAATCACCAGTGATTAAAAATCCAGAAAGTATTCCTATTTTCCATAAAAATGAAAATTAATAGCCCTCTTGTCTTAAAAAAGTAGATTATTATTCCATTGTGCATCAACTACCACTTAAAACATCACATATGACATCACATATTTATTTTCTTGTTGCAATGAAACATTTCTTTTTATTAAATGCAGTTTGCATATACAGCTCTGCATTCCATCAGAAAGAAGGCAGTTTGAAAACATAGTATTTTTATCCACCTGATTAATGTAACATTCATGATATTTTCTCATTTACTATGTGAAAACAATTTTGATCCGTATTTAGAAGATAAAAAATATCTCCGATTGTATGGGAAGCCCGCACACTGTACTCCAAGCTTGAATCATTGTACACAGTTATGACTCAATAAAAAATAATTAAAAAAATAAAAAAATTAAAAAAAAAAAAAAAAGAAAACATAGTATTGGTAGTTCACTTTTTTTCCCTAGCCACCCTTCTATGGCAGTTAAACGCCTTGATTTGCACTTCACTGATGAGAGGCCAGAGCACTGAGGGATTTAGCTTTTCAAGCTCAGATTCAACTCCAATGTGCTGGAATGGAATACAAAGTACAGCTCTGCATTCATTATCACTTAATTATACAACTAGTTGGGCTTTCAAAGGAATTTTCCTCCCCAAAGCAGAATCTGTGCCAGGTACTTTTGTTTCCCCGAAATGACATTTTTATATTAAAAAAAACTTTCCTTCATCTCTTCCTGTTTCAAACTCAGGAACATTCTTATGACACTTTTTTCTCCTAATGATTACCTGCTTTGATTTGAGAGCATGGGCCACAATTCACTACCCCCTCCCCCTTAAGTTGTTCTTAAATACAAACCACCAACTATAGTTCGTGTCTTATAAATGATTAGCCGAAAAGGAAGATACTTAAAGTCAGTTTGCGTTTTTCAGATTTCATATGTTATTGCAAGTTTAAGAGTCACACAAAAATTCTGAGTACAACAAATCTTTGTATTAATATGGATTAAGATTTTCAACCCCAATACTATTGGTATTTGGTGCTGGATAATTCTTTGTTGTGAAGGTGTGTGGCACATCATAGGATGATCAGTGACATCGGTGGCCTCCACCCATTAGAGGCTGGTGGTGCTCTCCCCCTTTCCCTAAGGGAGATGTGACAACCAAAAAGGTCTTTAGATATTGCCAGTTATTTATGGGGAAGGTAGAATTGTGGGGAGATGTTACCGATTGAGAACCACTGGTCTAGAACAATCAGGGGCTAGAATAATAATTATCTTTGTGCTATAGTTCTGAACTTTTCTAGAGGAATATCTGGGAATTGTTTTCCAATGCTTAGTTCTTAATTTTAAAGCATATGGTAGACTTATAATTTGGATTTAGAAGTTTTTATACTTTCCCCCCTAAAAAGCTTGTGTAGAACTGCCTGGGGATAACTCCTCTCAGCTCCTGTCCTTGTCCCCCACCCCCCAACATCCAGCAAATTTTTTTGTATGCGACAGCTACAGTGATCCTTTAATAGTATCAGATTGGGCCCACAAACTAATACAACCTTTTCGGAAGGACGTATTGAGAATCTTCAAAGAACTCAAATTAGACCTCCCATTTGATCCTGCAATCCTATTACTAGGCATCTACCCAGAAGAAAAAAAAATCCTTTTATCATAAGGACATTTGCACTAAACTGTTTATTGCAGCTCAATTTACAATGGCCAAAATGTAGAAATGGCCTAAATGCCCACCAACCCAGGAATGGATTAAAAAGCTGTGGTATATGTACACCATGGAATACTATTTGGCCATTAAAAGAGATGGGGACTTTACATCATTTGTATTAACCTGAATGGAGGTGGAATGCATTCTTCTTAGTAAAGCATCACAAGAGTGGAGAAGCAAGAATCCAATGTAATAGATTCTAATATGAAGGCAGCAGATGACCTAATACATGGTAGGGGATGGAGGAATGAGGGAGTGTGGAGAGGGGAGGAGGAAGGAGAGTGGGGTGTCACCATGTATGGGACACCTTTTGGGGGCTGGACACAATTATAAGAGGACGTTACTTAAAAAATGCAATCAGTGTAACCTAATTTTTTGTATGAATGAATGAAGGAATTCATTGAATTCAATGAATCTGCAACAATTAAAAAAAAGTAATATCAGATCATGTATTTCCTTTGTTCAAAAACCTCTAATATCGAACAATGTAACTTAGTCATTTGTATCCATATATTAATCTCCGTGGGGGGTCCCTCTAATAGTGCCTCCTTCACTCAGAGTAAAAGTCAAAGGGCCTATATGCTTATAATGCTTAGAAGGGCCTATAGGACCTGGCCTCCCTCCTGAATTTGACTCTGTCTCCTAGGACTCCCCAGGCACAATAGTCTTCCTGATGTTCCCAGCCCCTGCTCTGTACACTTGCACCTCAGTTCTTGCATTAGCCCTTCCCTTCCCGGGGTTGCCTTTCCTCCAGGGAGCTGCAGGGGGGCGTGTCTTAGAGTCTCTTTGCTTCCTGCTCAAATATTCTCTTTTTAGAGAGTGCTTATTCTTCATTCCCTATTCCCCTTATTTTGCTTTATTTTTTCCCCAAACACTTGTTATTGTGTAGTGTAGAACATGTTTGTTTATTATTGTTTTCCTCTGTTGGAATGTCAGCATGATGAGGCAGATGCCATCTCTTTTTGAGGGCTGTGACCTAGTCCTGGCACACTGGCTTGTCAGCCTGCATGTGTCACTCAGGAAAAACTTGGAGGACTGAATACTCTTTCTTTTAATAAATTTAGTTGAAATAGGTTTTGAGTCTTAGTCTTAAATTTATTCCCAAATTAGAGTCCTCCATGTTCAAAGACGGATTATAATCCATTCCATAAGAAAGATCCCATTTCCTAATAAAAACTTTTCTTTTTTTCCTCTTTCGGTTGAGAGGAAGGTTGACCATATAACCTGGTTTTATTAATCAGGACTTTTTAAGTTGCAAGGGACAGAAAACCTCCAATAAGCATAAGCAAAGCGGTTGGTTTCCTTGTAACTAAAATCCAGCAACATATCGGCCTTTAGACATGGCTGGACCAGCTATGAAGTCATGACCTTAGGAATCTTTCTATTTCTCTTTCTTTCTTAGCTCTGCTTCTCTTCCTGTGGCTTCATTTTTTTTCAGTGTGGTGGGAAAAAATGGCCAAATAGAAATAGGTTTCCCATCTAGCAGCTCTGCAAATTTTATGGAAAGATAGCTCTTTTTTCTTAAGGTTCATATGAGCATCCTGACTCTCTGCTGGGATCACAGGTCCCTCTCTGAACCACTTACTTTTCCAGTTCTGGAATATGCACCCCCTTAGAGCCACAGGAACTGAATGTAGAGGAAAAGGATCCCCCAAGTGAATACCAGCTAACTTTCACCTGAATGAGGAGAAATAAATGCTGGGCAGACAGAAAAATCAGTATCCACTACCCTCTTAAAGATCAGCTCTCACCCCTCCAACCTCAATGATGATGATCCTCACAAATTCCCGAAGTCTCACTTAAGGGCAGGCAAACTTGGTCATTTTCTTTTTCCTTTTAAAAAGATTTTGTATTGATACATAATATCTGTACATTATGGATAGAGGTTATATTTTATTACACATTTGGCATGTCTAATGATCAAGTCAAGGTATTTAGGGCATACATCACCTTGAGTATTTATCATTTCTATGTCTTAGGGACATTTCAATCCTCTCTTCCAGCTATTTTGAAATATACAATACATTGCTGATAACCGTAGTAATCCTATTCTGCTATCAGACATTGGAACTTATTCTTTCTATCTAACTGTACACGTTTGTGCCCATAAATCTCTTTTCATCCTTCCCTCCTGCTTTCTTGCTGGCTGCTGGTAACTGTCATTCTACTCTCTCTTTTTTTTTAATTTTAATTTTTTTTTTTTTTTTGTGTGTGTGTGTGTGCAGTTTTTGGCTGGGGCAGGGTTTGACCCCACCATCTCTGGCATATGGGGCTGGTGCCCTACTCCTTTGAGCCACAGGGGCCGCCCAACTATCATTCTACTCTCTACCTCCATGAGACCAACTTTTTTTTTAGCTCTCACAGATGAGTGAGAACATGTGTTAGTTGTCTTTCTGTTCACATGGGCCATTTTAATTCTTTAAAAGGAATAAAAATATTGCTGGAAATGGGATGAACAGGAGAGAATCGAATTTACTAGAACTTCTCAGGAGAGTAGGATGGTGATAGGAATGAAAACATGGCTACTAAGGAAAGGACCTCTTGGACCTACTTCCTAAGAAGTAGCCTCAAATATTAACTTTCTTATTTCACCAGCTGCTATTAAGGACAGTGGATCAGGTTCATTTCAGAACTTTTGCTTTTAAGAATCAATTAAAGCATATTTGAATCAAGAACTTAACTTTCTAATTCTTGGGAGTGAACCTAGGGCTGACTTCCTGTATCTTTTTCTTTTTTTTTTCACATTAATATGAGGATAAAAATGTTTAGGTTACATTGTTTTCAACTTTAAGATAAAATTCAAGTTGTAGTTCAGCCCTTCACCCACGGGGCATGCTGAACACTCTCATGTTATGGACATTTGGTGAGATCCCATCCAATTGCCCTCCCTGCCCTTGCTAGACTATAGTTATGTTTTATCTTTCCTTTGGGTGTGTAGTTGTTTATATATTGGTTTCATATTAGTATTAACTATATTGTACATATTTTTTCCATTCTTGGGACACTTTGCTAAGAAGACTGTGTTTCAACTCCACCTAGGTAAACACAAAAGATGTAAAGTCTCCATCTTTTCTTATGGCTGGATAATACTCCATGGTATACATATGCCACAGTTTGTTCATCTATTCATGGGTTGATGGGCATTTGGGTTGCTTTCATGACTTGGCAATTGTAAATTGAGCTGCAATACACATTTTGGTGCAAATGTTTCATACCATGCATAGCCTCTCCCCAAAAAAGGTCAGCTCAAAAATCATATTTATATGTTTAAAGATTTCATGTATATGTAAATTAGAGGGTGAATGTTGAAAATATTTAAAGAGTAGCAGTTTGAAGTGGCATCAAATCATGACCTTGCCTGTGATGTCCTATTATTGGCTAACTCAGAGGCTCAGGAGTACATCTCTACCTGGGCCTGCTCCTACTTGTGTTAGCTTTTTCAAGGTGTGTGCCAAATCAGTGGTTTTTTTGAGTAATTGAATACATTTTTTTATGCTTCTAGAGCAGTGGTTCTCAACCTGTGGGTCACGATCCACAGAAACTGTATTAAAGGGCTGCAGCATTAGGAAGGTTGAGAACCACTGTTCTAGAGAGTGTGAAAGTGGACTCAGGAGGAAGAAGGGGGAAGAGGAGTTGAGCAATGGAATAGGCCACACAGAATACCTTACAACCCTCTCAAAGGTTGAAGACAATTTTTCCAGTGTGACAATCTTTGTTATATGTCAATTTCACATGGCTATACACACAAGTTATAAATAGGCATGTGTTATTACATAGTACATATATTTTATAACATATTATAAATGACATAAATGTGTACTAGTTATAAGATACACAAAATGTAAACACTTTTATTAACTATATAAAATTTATTTTGGTTTCTTTTACTAGTACTTTCCAAAGACCACTGGGAACTAATTTACTGTCATAGCAAGACTACCATTTAAAAAAATCACTTTATTGAGGTGTTACATACAAAAATCTATATGTATTTAATGTATAGGACTAGGTGAGTTTGAAGAGACTGGCATCTTGTGTAAATGAAATTTTCTTCTTTCTTTAACATGCTCCCATGTCCTCCTTTTCATTTCTGAAGGTTTTAAAAAGTTGGAGCTTCACTTCTCGAGAGTGAGGATGGTTGAGCCTGTCCACAGGCCTCGTAGGAAAAGTTTGGAATTGGAGCCTCTCGCAACTTGCCACTGACAAACTTGGGAACACTTGCCCAAGTGCAGTCTCTCAGTAGGTGAGGGGGTGGACTTGATGTGCATGGACAGGATATGAGAGAGGATTGCCGTGTGTGCACCTGACATTAAGGGTGGTTGAAAAACCAAATTGCTGCCCTTAAAAGAAGGGGCAAACCGTAAGATCACTGATTTCCCATCGCAGTTTCCTATTCTCAAATGTTTGTGATCTGTCCTCTCTCAAGCTCCCATCACAAAGGAAAGGATTGTATGACAGTGTGATTCTATAATCTTATCACTGCATCCAGATGAAATGACTGCTTCAGGGGATTTAAAGAAAATTATGTCTCCATGGCTGAACTCCCAGGGTTCAGAAAGTCTAAAGGTTCAATGTGAGACAGGATGTGAAAATTTGTTATTACATGTACAGGAAGAAAAGAGAGCCTCTCTCTGTTAGGGTTTATTATAACCCATAGGTGGGAATAACCTCTGAAAGAAAGCTAGCTGGGTTGCACTGCTCCAAATCAGAGTTCAGGATAATAACAGAGATGGTTTAGGGTTAGTATATCCAGTATCTATTCTTCTTGGATTAATGCTAAATTGGTTTGAGCTTGTTCTGATTTACCATTTTCTTTTCTTCCCCCGCCCCCACCTTTTTTTGGGTCAGTATCATCTGTGTTTTACATAAGGAGGCTTTTTTTGTTTGTTGTTTAAATTGCATTTACAAGGCTGTCCCTATATCCTTAAGTTTTATTTTTTTCCCTTTGAAAATAGAAAATTTGGAGAGTTTCCAGGAAATGATTTTTTTTCAAGGCTCTCAATGGGTGGTGATGTACTCTAGAAGGAAGTACTTATTCTTGTATTTCCCCCCAATACATGTAATAAATATTGCATGATTAGAACATAAGGTAGTTTAGGGTTAATACCAGCTAAATGGCACAGATGGGAGGGGGCATGAGGAAACCCTGGAGTGAAAAGGTCACTCTGTGTGAAGACCCCAAGCACCTGAGCTAATTAGGAGAGCTACTTCATTGTGGCATTGAATGGACAGGATTTGAATTACAACCTCAATCACCTATTAGCTGTGTGACCTTGAGCTAAATTGCTTAACATCTTTATGTCCGTGTAAAACAGGGAAAATGATAGTAGCTACCCCAAAGAGTTCTTGTGAGGACTGGTTGAAATATTACATGTAAAACACTTAGAACACTTAATAACTTGAACTATCGACCATATAATCATTTACAAATACCAGCCATTCTTTTTTTTTTTTGTAGTTTGTTTTTGGCCAGGGCTGGGTTTGAACCCACCACCTCCAGCATATGGTGGGGCCAGTGCCCTACTCCTTTGAGCCACAGGCACCGCCTAATACCAGTCATTCTTATTCCTTAAATGATCACAGCCTTTTTACAAAGGAAGAAATTGACATTCAAATAATTTGCACAAGGCCATGCAGTGGGCAAATGGCTGAACTAAGACTTGAAAGCAGGTATCTTTACTTCTACCGTTCAGGTTATTGGCCATTCTGTGTTATGTTGTTCCAAACTAAAGGAACTTGTAGTGCAAAAGGAAGTACATATTTATAAGTAATTGCAATTTCCAGCAATAACTAAATAAAAAAACGAGTGGTTCTAAGTAAGAGTCAATGTAGATGGGGAGATGAGGATATTGTAGAGAGTGGTGACATTTCTTCTTAGCCATAGTGTGGACAACAGCAATGCTGTCAGTCATCTATTTTTTTTTTATTGAGTCATAAACACATAGATCATGTATAGATTAATGCATTTACGTGGTACAACATGCTGATTTTAAATACAATTTGGAATGCTTACATCAAACTAGCTAATATAACCTTCACCTCATTTACTTAATTGTTGTATTAAGACATTTATACTCTATACTTAACAGAATTGGCATGTACCCTTGTGATATGAGTCATAGGAATGGTCCCACTGAGTTGCATTTCTGGTTATTTGTGATGGACTTTGAAATTTGGCTTGGGACTTTTTTTCCCTATGTAAATGTTAAATCTGGAAGCATACCATAAATATGACATCTCCAATAACTTAGATTTTGCTAAAACAAACTCAAAATCTTGTAAAGCTCCTGGGAAATAATTTCTCCATAATTCTCACACCCACTCTGGTAGGAAGATAATCTAGACTTCTCCCAGTTTCTAGAATAATCTTTCACCTCAGTCCCTTCCACTTTCTAATCTTCTTCCTTAAACATTCCACACAGAAAGTATTATATTTTTCTGCTCTTATCGGCACCTTCCCTTCTCTTCCCTTTAGTTTTTATCTTTCACAACCGCTAAGTACTTTTATTTTATAATTCTTGGTGAATTTTCTCACAGATTCTTGAGCACTCACAGATTTCCCATTTTTTTTAAATGTGTGTCTGTATATTTTTCATCCTATTAATTTGCCAAGTTCATCTCCACCTGTCTATTCATCCTGTCACCAGTATGATCATAACTTTCCCACAAAGGAATTGAAGGAATTTGGGGCTTTAATAACCATAGCAGAAAATGATAGCATAATAATTTATTGCTATAAAATTACACCAGGATTATCCTATAGCTTTATAATATTATGTACATAATATAATAATAATAATAATATATACATATAATATTTTTACTACACAAACAAAACCACAGCAAACCTCAACATTCATGCCATTCTCTTCTCACACATTATACCATAGACTAAGGGTTCCCAAATTGCTTGAATATCAAAATTACCAGGGGTAGTTAAAACAAAGATTGACAGGTCTGGTCATGAGAAAGTCTGGTTTGAAGGTCTGGGGCAGCATTTGGGATATTTAAGAAAGAGATGCACAAAGCAAATGATTGAAGTGAGGTTGGTACAGAGATGGGCTACTATGTTCTGTGGACAGGTGGAGAAGGATTCCCTCTGAGGATGTGCAGTCGATTTGCACGGAGACTGGAATGATAGCCAGGTGTGGGTTTTATGAAGCTCTGGGAAACAGCCTTCCAGCAGAGGGGGCACCAAGAACAAGGGCAGGCCCCGGGGTGTGGAGGTGCGTTTGTAAAGGAGAAAGGGAAACAGCGTGACTGAGGAATGGAGAGAGTTTACAAACCACATTGTTCATTAAGGGCCAGTTGAAGGCATTTGTGTTTGATCACAATTATGCTGTGCTTATATTTTATATTTCAAAAAGATCACTCTGACCAGTCCCTGGAGCATGGCATGGGATGGGCAGGTTGGAGGGATCTAGAAGTCTTGTTGAAAGGTCATGATGGAGATTGGGTTTAAATTGGAATGAAGAGTGAGTAGGAACTGGCCAAGTGAAAGGGTTGAGGGTGGAATGTTTCAGGAAGAAGTTTGGAAAGTGAAAGGGCCTGAGGTGAAAGATTATTCTAGAAACCGAGAAAAGTCTAGATGGCATGGCTTCTAGGATATCAAGATTAAAAAAGTGAGTATAAAACATTAGTGTGCTGAAAGAGCCTGGCATCTTTTGAATAACTACCTTGAACTGGAAACAGGTAATTTTCAATGCTATTACATTCAATGTAACATAGCCTGCTTTGATTTTTGCAACAGAATCTAGAAATGTGGGTTTTGGTCTCCTGATTTTTAAATGCTGGGAAGTTCATTTTAAAAGAGATTTTTTTTAACCCAGTGTGAGCTAAAGAAAAAATTCTGTGGGCTGGATTTGGCTTTGGATTTGGCTTGTGACTTTAGTATGTGGTCTTCGAGCTGCATGACAACCAACCCAAATGGTGCCTTTGTGCAAATTAGAAAAAGGTCTCCTTCTCTCTACACTTTCCAGCCAGCAAAAGGAAAAGTGCCATGTTAAATTTACATCTCAATGATGACTGTGATGAAAATAGGAACACTGGAGTTGTGCAAAGTGTAGGTCTATCTGAACAAGAATGTGGAATGGGAAGAAGTGACAGGAAATTATGACGCGAACAAGGGCAGTGGTGTGCTGGAGCTAAGTGGCACTGGCTTGTCAGAGCTGACCATGCACACCTTTTCCCAACTCCTTGATGACTGACACCACATTGATAGCCTGCAATCAACCATGGTGTATTCACATTCACATGATGTATGCTACATTCACAACCATGGTGTACAGTACATTCACACTATGTAGTATTCGGCAAATGCTACAAACCAGAGGCTTATCTACCTCCAGGAGACAGTCATCAAACATTTACTGGAATACCACTGAGCACGATCAGACAATGGAGACTTTGAATAACCTCTAAGAGTTTGACTTTTAGACTATAGGTAAGAGAGAAGACAAGACAATGACATAATCAGAACTCCTCTGCCTCTGGGTGTCCTCATTCAAAGGTCCCTCTACTTCCTGGAACTAGTAAAAACTTTGTTTTCTTCTGAAGACATTATTTCTTTAGCGCTGACCTGGAGTAGAGACTGTTCATCTTCTCATCCCCACCAGGTCCAGGGACAGAAAAAAGAAAGGGGAACAACATACTTTTGTTCCTTGTTGCCTCTTCCAATCATTACTCCCCTGATCTTCAACGATCCTCCTTTTCTGACACTAATAGTATGTTGCTCACACCACCTTTGCCTGACCACTGACTGAGTTATGGCTGATTTACTCTAACGAGAGTTTTGGTGTCTCCCTTCCAGGTCTTCCATCCAACCTGAGGCCCATCAGATTCCTGGGAGACTCTGCTCACAAGGATTAAGCACCTCACATTCATGATTTGGGACTTTAACATTTTCAGGAACATATCACCTCTCCTCCACTTCAGACTTACTCAACCATAGCTACCCCCTGGACTGCAAAGCCAACTTTGGAGCAGCTGCATCTTTGAATATAGTTTTAATGACACTTTTTTCTGCAGGGTTGAGCTAAGAATTCAATAAGCTAATGCATGGAAAAAGCCTAGAAAATGCCTGGATAATAATAATAGATGTCCAACCAATGTTTGTTTCTTTGACTTTTTTTTCTTTAAAAAACAGGAACACAATTTTGAAACACTGTTATTTTTTCCTCCTTTATTTTGAAGTGCCATTTAAATTTGACACAAATGGTTGATACTTACATCATAAACATTTTGCTAAGTGACATCCTTAATAATCTGTGTTCTTTCTAGCATTCCAGAGCTGCTGGCATCCAACATTATTGATGGCAATTGTGCAAATGTGCACAACATAATACCCACCCTTTTAATTACAGAACATTCTTGCAGTAAAGGGACGTGGATTCACATCTTGCTAATATTTATAGTTTGTAGTGATTTACAATGACCCCGTTGTCCATGGCACTGGTGTTCAATCAGTGTTCCAAGGGGCACACTAGAATACCCAATAGTGCATGGATGGTGTGATCGTGGGAAGAGGGCAAGGTGTCAGGATGTACCCTTGCTTCAGATAGGGCAGCTCTATGTTGCTCGATTGTATACTATTTGGGTTTCTTTCAAGATTCTGTTTAAAATGAATGTCCTGATATTTAAAAATTATTGATTCTTAAGAAAAACATCCACCTTGTTGGCATGGTAGTCAGATTCCTTCTCAACATGTCTCCAAACCAGCAGGCCATCTTCTTCTTCTCCATTGTACTATGTGTTGTAGTGCTCACAATGAATTATTCCTTGATGGTTCAATCATCATTCCTTGAACACACATACCCCTGAATCTGTGTTGATGCTCTGATACCTTCCCTTAAAAAAATTTACCCCCACTTTATTGAGACATAATTGACAAAAAAAATTGCATAAATTTAAGGCATACCATGATCATTTGGTAAATATCTACATAGTGATAGAATTACTGCACTCAAACTAATTAGCACATCCATCACCTCTTATAATTACCTTTTTGTGTATGTATGATGGTGAAAAAATGAAATTCTATAGGCTTACCATATTTCAAGTATATCAAACAGAGCTATTAACTATGTTCACCATGATATATGTTAGATCACCAGAATTTGCTCAACCTAAAACTAAAGGTTTATATCCTTTGACTAAATACCTACTTTCTGCTTCTGTAAGTTTGGCTTTTAAAATTTTTACATATAAGTGAGATCATGTGGGATTTGTCTTTCGAGGTCTGGCTTATGCCATGAAGCATAATATCCTCCAGCTTCCCCCATACGGATGCAAACAGCAGATTTCCTTCTTTTTTTATGGCTGAAAATATTCCATTATATATATGCCACATTATCCTATGCTGTGATATCTTTGCCTGGAATATCTTCTTCTTTTTGTCTACTTGGAAAATGCATTATTTATTTGTTAATTTATTCATGCATTCATCCAACTATTTATTGAGCCCGGTTAGGTGACAGGACTGTACTTCATGGCCCAATTCATGACATCTTCTCTGTGACACTGCTCAGGCAAAATGACTTGATACCTCGTCTGTATTTCATGGTACTTTGTCATACTGATAATTATACTGCTCTGATTCTCATGGGTGTTTTTCCCTTTTTAAGGGCGATCTCTGCACTATGAATATATTTTTCCCTCTCCTAGTAGCTGATTGTGTTCCATAAATAATATTTAGTGAGCAAATAAGAGCTTTTTCTGGGGATCTTTGTTTCTTTTCTTTGACATTTGGTAGGTGCTCAAGGATTATTTATTGAACTGATGAGTTCTCATCTCTCTAGTGAAGCCAGTAGGTGTAGGTGTGGTAATAGAATGAACAAAGGGCATTTGAGGGATTCTTGATGGGCAAAGCTGCACCTCTGGGAGGCTGGTGGGGCTGAGAAAGCCCTGGGCACCCCAACCACTGGTAGTACTGTCTTGGGCTGGTCACTTAACTTTGGGTTCCAATCACCTTGCCTGTGGGCAGGATAGATGGACTCAAACTCATCCCTTCTCTGAGAATAATGCCAAGATTCTTCGTATTTGGGAGTAACTTGTGGATCAAAGAACATTCCCGCTTCTCTGAAATCTCAACTTTATGAAAAGTCACAATAAAAGTAGAAGGGTAGGTAGAACTTTATCTTTTGAGTACGTTTACACAGACTTTCCCCCTTTCATCTATTCTGTCAGAATTAATGGATATTTTGATAGTTGACTTCTTTCTCTTGCATATTCATAAGAAAGTGAAATTAGTGGGACTGTCATTTGCAGTGTAGTAACAGCAAATTAAAAAATTGCATTTTGGGTGGCACCTGTGGCTCAAGGAGTGGGGCACCGGCCCCATATACCAGAGGTGGTGGGTTCAAAACCCGGCCCCAGCCAAAAGCTGCAAAAAAAAAAAAAAAAAAAAATTGCATTTTAATCATAAAATTAGCCTGATTTATGGTGTTCATAAAGTTATAAAAGGGTGAGAGAAATTTTACTTGATGATTTCGAGATTTTCGTTGAAAAGATGGACATAGGTTCAATATCACAAATTTGCATTTATTTAGTATAACTTTAAATAAAGAGGTCAATTTCCTTTTTTTTTTGAGACACCCTCAGTAGAGTGCCATGGCGTCACAGCTCACAGCAACCTCCAACTCTTGTGCTTAAGTGATCCTCTTGCCTCAGCCTCCCAAGTAGCTAGGACTACAGGCACCCCCCACAACGCCCGGCTATTGTTTTGCTGTAGTTGTCATCGTTGTTTGGCAGGCCCCGGTTGGGTTCGAACCCTCCAGCTCCGGCGTCCCAGCTGCTGAGCTACAGGTGCTGAGCCCTTTTTCTTTTCCTTTCCCTTTTCGTCTTTCGCCTTTCCTTTCCTTTCCCTTTCTCTCTTTTTTAAAGAACTATAGAAAACAAACAGGTTTGAACTGCTGTTAGTCCCAGAAAGACTGTTGGTCTGTTAAGTTACCAGGCTCTGGAATGCCATATAACAAGAAACCTGAGGCCTTCTTTGCCAAGAGTCTTTAAAAACAAGCTGGGATTTTACCTGGCTGAATATTTACCCCAAATATTCTAAATGGGGGTGTGGAGGACGGGTGGGGGTGGGAGAGCAGCCTGAAAGTCAGGTGTTAACAGTCAATGTCTACTTTCTGGTGGTCCTGTTGTCATACAGAGGAGTGTCCAGTAATAAGCCCTTTCAGAAAAAATAAGAAGAGTTGGGATAAAAGCTTAACTCCTCTGTTCTTTTGCAGTCATGGGAAGCTCACGTGGAGCTTAAGCGGCCCTCTGTTTAGTAAAGCGGACTCCTCAGGCGGAAGTGGGCAACCTTGTGGGTGCAGCTGGTGTGTCCGGCCTGTTGGAGGTAGGGAGAGGGTGTGGAGAAGAGGGAGGGTAGTTTCTAAACCGGAGAGCCTGACTTTGGCTCAAGTGTCCAGAGTGGGCACTGTCCCATCTACGGCCTCGCTCTGCCCCCTGCTGTTGGCTGGCGCTTCTCCTGTGTTCAGAATCAGAACGGAGCGAGCGTTTGTGGAAGGGGGATTCTGGATTTCGGGGGATTTTTACTTCCAGAGTACCCCTTCCGTGGAAAATGAGCCCGTTTTGATAAACATCGGACCCTCCCGCAGCAGATCCACTCCTATTCTGATGTGGAAGGCTTCTCCAGGGCCTGACGTTGGGCGGCAGACCGCCGTGTCCGAGGAGAGGTGTGAAAGTTCCCGTGACTTCGCGGGCAGGAGCGGGGGCGGGTCTCACCGCTGCGCTGACCCCATTGTGGCTGGGTTGCCAGGGCGACTGCGGGCGCTCGGAACCGCACCGCGCCGCATCCCCGGAGCCTGGCAGGCGGGGCCCGCTCCCGCGGAGGACGCGACGGGCAGCGCGCCAGGAACAGGGCCCATGCGGGATCAGGTAGACGTGGGGTCGGGGTCTCGCACTCCGGGCCGGGGTCAGGTAGGGCGCGGCCGTTCGTTCTCTGCTCTTCCTCGGGACTCCAGCCACCCCCGCCAGCTGAGGCCGCCGGGAGTCTGCGAAGGCAGGGGGGCGGCGGCGAGCCTGGCCGGGGAGCCCGTTTCGATGGTCGCCGGCTCCTAGAGCCGGACGGACCAGAAGCGGGACAGGGTGTAGGGGACCGGGAGAGCCCCGCCCCCATCCCGCCTCGGCGGCGGGGACCTAATGCACGCGCTCCCTAATCCCCCCGCCCCCCCGTTGCCCGGGCGACGGCCCAGACGAGCAGGTGATGCATTGACAGCGAGCAGATGGTCCCCCGCGGAGGCGACCACGACCCACAATGCGCCCTGCGCGGCGATGCCACCGCCGCCCTCCCGCCCGGCCGCCGCGGCCGCCCGCATGCTAATTCCGGAGAGGGGGCGGGGGAGGGCACCCCCGCCCGCGGCCCTCCCCGCCCCACTGCTCTCGCATCCCGGATCACCTCACTTTTCTGAACGTCCTCCCCAAATCCCCGGACCAGAAGAGTTCCTCTCTTTAAGTACGCAGAGAGACACTCTCTCGGGTCCCCTGCTCACCCCCCCCCCCCGTCCCCCATCCCGCTCCCGCTCTCCTAATTCCCCCCAAGTGGTTAATTTCCATTGAGATAAACGCTTAACCCCTCCTTCGGTGCCCCTTACCCCCACTCGGCAGCCCTGCCCACATCTGCTCCCTGCCGGCATTTAATATTCAATCTCGAAAGATCTGAGGAATGGATTTACCACCACCCCGCCCCCACCGCGTCCCTACTTCTAGAGCTGGTGTTGACACTGCTAAATGTCTATAGATGTATTATTTATCTTACACCTCATACCCTGCGCTTCAGGATCTTTTAGGCAGCTTTTTTTGGTCTTCCTTTCTGAAATTTCAAAAATAAATCACTCTTCTTTTGGGACTGCCGTGCGGCCCCCTCCCAGGAAAGCCTCCCATTCACGTCCCCTCCTCCTCCCATTCATTTGACACTCCCGCTCCCTTCCCCTATTCACCGCTGTGTGGCAAATTGAGGCAGTCTTATACCAAGGGCATGAAAACTGCTAGGCACTATTCACAATTTTAATACTAACTTCATAGCTGTCACATAAATTCATTGCCGGGCTTACTCCATAATGGCCAAGAAGGAACTAGGGAATGAAAAGGAAAATCCGAAGACAGTGCTGTGGTGTCTTTCTTTGATTTGCAGGTGTTTTTCCAAACCATTACTACAGTAACTGGAGATAGCTTTTTCTAGCTGCCCCATAGAGTGCTTTAAAAAAATCCTCCTCCTTTTTATTTTACAGTAGATAAAAAATGCCAATAAAGGCTTAAAAAAAAGGAATGGAGAGAGACAGAGAGAAAGAGACTAGTGAATAAAGTTGGGACAATACCCGGTCACAGAGCTGTCGAAACTAATGTCATAGTGTGGCTGCTGGGCAGGCATACAGAAAACTTCTTGTTTCTTGATTTTTATGGAGATTTGGTGTAAGGCATGGAGCACTCTCTGAACAGGTTTGGAACAAGTGGCAAAGAAAGGACTCTCCACAATGCACTCTCTTCTGATGGGCTTTATGCCCACAAACACCTGTGATTTGCCAAGAGGACAAAGAAAGGCAACAGGGTCAGGCTATTGTGGGGAAATGATGCCTCATGTACCCATGGTCCTCAGAGAGGCTTGTTTTATTTTAAAACTTGTCTTAGATCCTTGCCGTGCAAACTGACAATGAGAAAAGATGCATTAGACTTATAATGACTTTTTCAAATGCTTCTAACTCGTTTTGAGCCTTCATTTTGATAAGTGCTTAAACTAGTTAATATTGTGGTCACTGGAATTCAAGGAAAGTTGACTTAGCTGGAAAGCAGAGAAGTTAGAAATCATTACCTAAACGTCAGATATAAGTGGATGTTCAATTTAGGGGCATATAATAATTGCGTTTAAACGTTTTATGAACTTATTTTTTTTTTCCCTCTAGGAATGGTAATAATTTTGTGCCTATTTCTTTTCATGTTCTTTCATGTTCTTGCCTTTTTCTTCTTTTTCTTATCTTTTGACTTTTTTTTTCTTTGCTTTTTTGGCTTTTGCTTTTTCTTTTCCCCTAATAATTTATAGGGATAGACAAAAATCTGAAAATATAAGGAAGTAAAGAATTACAAACTGGAAGAGCTTCCTTTTGGTTAGGGTTGCTATGTCCTCTCTGAAGAGATCACTTTTCAGCTTGGACCTAAAATAATAAAGGTTGCAAGGGGAAGACCAAACAAGTGGAGATGTGTACATACTCCCCGCAGCAGAAAAGAGCATCAAGGATCTTAGTTACTGCAGCAGGGCAGCTATGTCTGGAACACTGTGAGTGTAGGGACAGTACTGCAAGATGAGGTTGGAGAGATTAGCCAGAATCAGATTATGGAAAGCTGTGCCAGACTTGGGAAAACACTGGCTTTTATCCTAAAAGAAATAGGGAGTTACGGAAGGATTCCAAATAAGGGATCTTCAAGGTTCCTTATGTCTTTTCAGAGCATTACTGCTGCTGTGTAGAGTATGGAATGAGAAATGCAATGACTGGTTTGGAAGCTGTTCGTAGACTGTTGTAGTAATCTAGATAAGTAATGCTGTAGTGGATTAAGCTGATATTAGTGGAAATAAAGAGAATGGATAGATGTAGGGTTTATTTTATAGAAAGAACGGATAAGACTTGAAGGACGGTGTGCGCGAGTAGGGTAATGAGAAAAAGGGAGAAACCGAGAAAACACGTAGGAATGAATAACATGGCAGAAATTGGTGCCCATTGCTGGGGTGGGGAAGAGAACCAAGATGGGAAATGAGAATTAAAGAGTTCTGTTTCAAAATGTTAAGTTTGAGCTGTTATTGAGGAGGGCAAATGGAGATGGTGGACCTAAGGACAGACCCCTGACCGGCCGCGGCCCTGCTCATTCCCTAAGCTTCTTGGGATCTGTGATATGGCTTGGCATAAAAGAGGGAGGAGCTTTTACTTATTCACATCATCCATTTAAAACACATCCTCAACACGTCCTTCTCCAGCTCCTGATTTTAGCTCCTCCTCCGATGTGAACTGAATACTGAGGTTGTCTCAGTATTTTCAGTTTGGATTCAGGAAGTTGGAAATCTTACTAGCCCAGCTCATCCCTGAGTAAAGGGCTCCCTGGGAAAGATAAATTGGGGAGTGAGACCCAAGTTTTAAATAAGAATGAGTTTCCTACTCTCTCCAATCCGAATTAGCAGAAGTAACTCCCAAGTCACATGGGAGACTCTGGGGTAGATAGAACAGTGACTGGTGGGCCGGTTTGCTGAGGTCTACAAGGTCTCCTTGCCATGTAGAAACCAGGAGCTGAAGGCCTGCTGTGTCTGGCTCAGGGAGGCCAAAAAGGAAGCAAGGCAACAATAGAAAGTGAGAGAAAGATAGACTCTTATTACTTTTTCAGTAGTAAAGGGTGGACATAAAGTTTGTGTGCAATTTAAAATTGCGCATTGTTTCAAATGGCACACAACTTTATGGCCGCCCTGTATAAGTTCTGGTAAATTTGGTCCAATAGATATAAGGCTTTATTTAATTCCACCAATTATCTCTTTAGGGAAGGAGTGTTTGTTTCTCTGTTTTTTTCTGGAGAGTAGAGCAGAAGATACACTATGTACAAATTCAAGGAAATGGAATGGATGAACCAAAGTTTCTTCTTGGTATAGAAGAAGAAACATATAGAGATTTGAAATACAAGAAACTACTACAGAGAATTTTATGATATATTGTATAGTTAAAAGCCTCAATGAAATCATTATACTAATGGACAAAAATGATTAGAACTAACTCAAGGAGAGATGGAAGACCTGATGAGAATAACAAAATGACAAAGATAATAAATAAAAATGTGAAAGTAATAACTCCAAAAAGGCTTTGAGCCCAGATAGTTTTACAAATGAGTTCTTTTAATGTTTTAAAGAAACAGAAGCTTTTATATGATAGAAATTATTATAGAGGGTATAAAATCAATGTCCACAAATCAGCAGCCTTTTATATGCCAACCACAGCCAAGCTGAGAAGCTAATCAAATCCTTCACTGAGGATGAATAAAAAGGAGTTCACATCTAGGTGAAACTAAAAGGTCACATTTATATACCCACAAAAAATTTTAAGATATAGAAGGAAAAAGCAAGAAAACCAGAAAAGAACAACACATACACAGAAAACAAAAAACAATATACCACAGCCATTAGACATTGGCAACAGACTGATCACTAAAATAAATTACATTGCAACCAAAAAACGATGCAAGTCATTAGACAGCAGAATAATGCCTTAAGTGGACTAAAAGAAAATAATTGTCAACCTACAACTGTGCACCCAGAAAAACTATCTTCAAGAGTCAGGATAAAATAAAGACATTTTCAAACAAATTTAAGAAGAGAATTTACTACCAGAAGACCTTCACTAAAGATGATCCTAAAGGATTTTCAGGAAGAAAAGAGGTGACTCCAGATGCCTTTGAGATACAAAACAAACAAACCCCCCCAAAATGGGTTATGAAAGACATTGATAAGTATGCACACAAATCAAAATGATAATTGACTGAAGAAAATAAAAATAGTGATAGTCACAGCATCTAACTGTGGGAAAACCACAATTTATTTGTTTTTACAGTTTAATGTATTTTAATGGCAAACTTACAGAAACAGCACAGAAGACAGACAACATTAAAATATGTATTTGTATGTAGGACAAATCAGAAAAGTATAGGGAACGGGTAGAATCTACTGTGTGATAAAAATGCTACAAACACCATGCAGTTGCGTCAATAAGAAATTTACCTGTTTTAAAAAAGTCCAAATGCTGGCATTGCCCAGAAAAATTTAACAGGTTTATTTATAATTGTTATGAAGTTGAACTGTTGAGGCTTGTTCACTGAAACATTCTGACTCACATTCATGCTGCACATCCCTGCATTT
This sequence comes from Perodicticus potto, assembly GCA_963574655.1. NCBI lineage: Eukaryota > Metazoa > Chordata > Mammalia > Primates > Lorisidae > Perodicticus > Perodicticus potto. The sequence goes on along the minus strand of CAUYRH010159651.1, from coordinate 4,987 downwards.
ATATTAAAAATTCACACACAAATAAAAATGGAAAAACTGCCAATATCTGATTTCTGTCCCCTATTTTTCCAGTTGCAATCATATGCTTAAGTATGTTTTGATCCCACAAGGGCAGGGGTGGGGGGCAGTAATGTAACTTTCCGAACTATTAATAACAGGAAGAAGAGAATTTTTTTTTTTTTTTTTTTGGATAGCGCTATGTTTTCCCATCACAGTGGAATCTTAAACACATTCTCCAAGAATGCGGCGTGCTAGCAGGATGTCTTTTGGCATAGTTGTTAACACATTTGGCATGGATAGCACACAGGTTGGTGTCTTCAAAAAGGCCAACCAGAAAGGCCTCACTTGCTTCTTGCAAAACACCAATAGCTGCACTCTGGAAGTGCAGATCTGTCTTGAAGTCCTGAGCAACTTTTCCTACCAGATGCTGGAAAGGAAGTTTGCCAATCAGAAGTTCAGTGGACTTCTGATAAAGTCTTAATTTCACCGAGTGCCGCAATACCAGCCCCATAGCCATGAGGTTTCTTCACCCTTCCAGTAGGGGGCGCACTCTTGCCAGTGGCTTTTGTAGCCAGTTGCTTCCTGGGCACTTTACCATGGTGATTTGTGGGCAGTCTGCTTTGTAGGAGCCATGGGAAAAAGACCTCTTTACTTACCCGCCCTCTCCTTTGCCTGGAGCTGGTTGAGCTAGCGGCAGCGCTGGCGTTAGACAGCAACGACAGCGTGGAGGAGACTGCAAACACAATTCCACAACAATTTAGAGAGCTAAAATAGTAGGCAACAGCAGTACTGAATTTCAAATACTGGTGGTCAGTATTAAAGATCTTTGTTTTGTTTATAAAAGGATTAACTATATTGATCCATTTTAAATTTCAAGTTACTGTACATGTTTTATTATGAAGGTAAAATTATATAAATAACTTCTACGACAGAGGTGAGAAATTAGAATAAGAAAAAGGGAAATAATTTAGTCAATTCTAAAGAAAGTGTAGGAAAAAACAAAATAAGCAGGGCAGTGTAAAGCACATAATAAGATGTTAGAAATAAATCCAAATATTTGGGTCATCACAATAAATAGAAAAGGACTAAACTTCTCAGTTAAAAGAAAAAGATAATCAGACTGTATTTTTTTTTTAAACAGCTGCTTTATGTTGATTATAAGAGACACACTCAAAAATATAAGGTACAGAAATGTTAAAAGTTTAAGTATGGAAAACAAATATAGTAAACCCCTAAGAAAATACCTCGCAAAAATGCAACCAAGGAAAAAGTGAATTTAGAAATAGTGCCTTTGGCTTTTGTTTTTCCTCCATTTTTAAAAAGGTACAATCTAGATTTCCTATCGTCTGTAGAGAAATGAGTACAATTAGAAAGTGGCAGTCTTTATATTATTTGAGACTTACAGTATGGTACAAATTTTTTCAGTTGCATAAAGTGTAAGTTTTTACATATTTACTTTTGGGATGGTTTTATGACAGAACAGACTAAAAATATTTTCTTTAGCCATATAATGACATGATTCCATGTTATACATGATTAAAATGTTTGGACATCACTTACCACATCGGGGCTTAGGTTTTGCTGTCCTAGCAATTATAACAAGAAAAGCTGGTGTAGCTATATTATAATAAATTTAGACTAAACACTCTCTAAGGGGGGAAACATTGGTAAAGATAAAGGAGGGAGCTATGTAATAAAAATAATTTATTGGGGGGCAAAGGAGGGGAGGGGAGGAGGGAGGTTGGGTGGAGAGAGGGTGATTGGTGGGATCACACTTACGGTGCATCTTACAAGGGTACAAGTGAAAATTACTAAATGTAGAATATAAATGTCTTCATATAGTGATTAAAAGGCCATGAAGGCTATGTTAAATAGTTCAATGAAAATATTTCAGTTTGTATATGAAGTCTGCACATTGTGCCTCATGATTGCACCAATGTACACAATTATGATTTAATAAAAATTAAAAAAAAGGAAAATTTTTAAAAAGAAACAAAGGGGAAAATAAATAGAAAAAAATAGTTGTGTTGGGCATAGCATGGTGACCAACACACACAATTCAAGGATTCTGGGGAGTTTGGCTGGTAGGGTCTACAGTGGTCAGAATTTCCTTAGCAGCCTGACCAAGATCCAGTGCCAGACCCTGTCTCTCTGAAATACAGAAAAATAATAAGCCATGTTTCATGATGGAGACCTGATAATACAATCCCTGAAGAGGCCAAAAAATAGAGAGAGGTCCTAGCCCTGTGGCTTGAGGCCTCTGTGAACCAGGCAAATGCCATGTCACTTCAGCTAAGGCCTTAAAGCAAGACCTCAACCTAGAAATAACATATAGAACAAAATATTGCACAACAGACCAACAAAAGCAGCAAAAAGTAAAAACTGGATATTTTGGTTGTCTTCTGAGAGATTTATGAAGGAAATATGGGAAAAGTAAAATACATCACCTCAAAAAGAAAGAAAAAAGAGAAGAAAAAATAGAAAAGAAGAAAAAGAGAAAAACAAACAAAAAAGGAATCCTATATCAGAAATGGAAAACTTGATATTAAAATAAGAAAGAAAATATAATAATTTAAAAATTATAAATTATAAATATATATGAAATATATTTCTTAGAAACCACATTATGCTCACTCTGGGGTTAGAAAACAAACAACCACAGTAACAGAAAGCATGTTTCCACTGCTCCTCTGTTGTGGGAGCATAAAGTTATTAGTTAGGTGCCCTGGAGACCTGGTCTTATTTCCCTGTTTTATTTGCTTATAATCTAGTTGGGGTTGCTGAACAAGTGTTCACTCCTTGCATGCTTTGGGATCTGAAGCTTGCACCACCCTTTATGGGAGACACCCTGTATTCATGTCCCTGAGGACACAAAGAAGTCTGTGTGGTTGGACAGATCTGTCCAACTCACCTGTGTCTCCAAAAGAGCCAGCCAAAGGGTGTCTGCTCCTGCACAGCAAACGGAGTCAGAACTAGTCACACATTGGGTCTCTGGAGGCTATCCCCACTTTAAGCTCTTCCATAATAGCAGAGCCCCTTGTGTGCCAGCCTCCTGCCAACAAGTTTCCAGATTCAAAAAAACCAGCCCTGTGCTTTTCCAGTTCACAAATAAGTTCAGGCCCTCCCAACACAGTTTCAGTGAGCTTCCCAGTTCAAAATACTGTAGAATGCCTTCCCTGTCTATAGTCTTTTCCCAAAGGACTGGTTTCTGTGTACACCCTCAAGAACAGTGGGATATCAGCTTCTGCTCATTTCTCACTACTCCATTTTCCCGGAGAGACAGCCTATCCCAGACTTCACTCTGGTCCCCAATTTACCATAATGAGTTTCCAGGGGGAGGGGTGGAGACTCTTCTCTGTGCTTGATCCTTCAGGGATTGGGTTTGCACCTGGGTCTGTGGGATCCCTCACACCCAATTGTGTGTATGTTTTCCTCCTCCATTCCTGACCTCCTTGGCTCCTAGAGTCCCTTGCTATCTCACTGTGCCTTGGTAATACTGCTTCTTGGTGGGGCAATCCAGTAGGAAGTGGCTGGAATCCCCTTACCCAGATCTTAACTAGATTGGCTGGTGGGGAGATGTTTCTTTTCCACTATCATGGAGCATGATAATTTATTATAATATAGATCTAATAGTTAAACATTCCCTTATAGTTTGCTTGTCTCAGAAATTCTTTATTTCTCCATCATTTATTAAACTTAGTTTTGTAGCATACACAATTCTTGAATGGCAATGTTTTGTTTGAGAGGAACAAAAATGAGGCCCCAGTCTCTTCTGGCTTGTAAAATCTGTTAAGAATTCTGCTTTTAGCCTAATATTCTTTTGATGCTTAGGAACTTGCATCAGTTGAATGAAGAAAAGAAAAGTTAAAAGCTGTGAGAGATAAAGAGACAGAGCATGTAGAATAGAGTTTTCAACAGAGAGGACCACTGCTAGCTTGTGGGGTCTCAACGAGTGGCCTTGAGTGTTTGTTCCACTCAGTTTTTGTTGAAGTTTTAGTTTTATCGATTTTCTTATTTAGACCAGAGGGCAAGGTGAGAAAGGGAACAATAACATAAGCAGTTTTCTCTGAGTAAGTATGTTAGTTTTTATTCTATCTATAATCACTAACTTTAAGATTCTAAGCAGCCTTGAGAAATCTGAATCCTGAGCCTTGTGTGGGGGCAGCCTCCTGTTTGTGGTCACATGCACAGATACCTTAGGGGAGGTTAAAGCCCTGTAGTTTATTTGTGGAGTAGGTGCCACAGCCCCAGTATCCTCTGAAGAATTGGTAGTAAAAAGTAATTTTTCTCTTATCTCCAACCCAGAGGCATCTTCCTCTGTGATTAGGGGATACAAGCCCTTCTTCCCATATTTCAGGGATCAAGCTCTTCCCTTGATCATTTCTCTGGCTATAAGACAAATCCCCACAATGAGTATTTGCTTTGACTGTTGACTGGGAAGGGGGTGGCCTAGTTAATATTCCTCCTCAGGCCTTGCACATAGCTTCCTCTATGGCCATTAATTCTTCAGAGAGTTTACAGACCAGGCAGGGTTGTTTGCAAGCTGTATCCCTTACATGAAAGTCTTCTCTGAAAAGGAGAAACTCTCAGAGAAGTAATTTAGCTGCTGGTTTTAAAGTAATGTAGCTAAACTGTTTTTATTCCAACTTGCTCAGCTTATTTCTGTTTTTCCCTTTCCAGGGGATGATTTCCCTTGCCAAGAATGGGTTCTTCAGTCCCCATTCTCCCTGAATTTGATAGTTATTTATTGCTTTCCTCTGGATCCTGGTAAAACAGGCATGCCAACACACAGTGTGTGGGCCTTATGTTGCCCAGGATGGCTATGAATGTGGCCCAGCACAAAATTGTAAACCAACTTAAACAATGAAGGGATTTTTCATGATATTTTTGGTGGAGCTTAATTGCATGGGTCCTCACTTTGAATTTTGTAGAACACAATAGTGTGTCATGATGTCACATAAAATAAATATACACATGGTCTTAATAC